>JAGRRF010012897.1:27558030-27569434 GCA_019097615.1 Morone chrysops
GTCAGCTTCAAGCCTAATGACATTTATCATTGTGTCCAGCTTTTTGTGCCAAATGATGGCCACGCCCCCCTGCTATTCTTCCTCTCACTATTCCCATTGATAGGTCAGTAGTGGACTCACCAGCCCCATGAAAATTATCACTAAAAGACTTCCATTTTCCTAGGTCCTGTTTAGATAAAAATGTTTCTTGCAGACATAAAATGTCACAACTTTGCAGCAGGTTGTCATCAATCAGAATTCATTGGGTCCAGTTTGAGTCCTGACACACTTGAGACAACAGATATTGTGTGTGTGTGGCTCCACCTGCTGTTTCTTATTGGAATTACAAAGGACAATCTACACTGAAGAACTTCTGCACACGTTTTAATATTTCCCTTCAGTCCAATGAGCCTGTTTCTGACTTTTTACAGAGCAAACAATCAGCAGATGAATCCATAACGGGAATAATCACTGTAAAAGTAGGAGAATGTAAATGCAAACAGCAGAACAAAGAGTCTGTGTGGAGATCCTGACAAACCCGGGTGGAGCAACACTGGAGGAGGATATCCTGGTAGGTACACACCCCCTCACACACACACACACACACACACACACCCCCTCACACACACACACACACACACACACACCCTCACACACACACACACACACACACCTGAGCTGTGACAGTTACCAGTCTGACTCAATAGAAACCTGATATGCTGCCAAACATGTTTCCATATTTCCGTCTCCACTTTCTAAAAGTCTTTTTGGCTTCACAGCAAATAAACAAAATAAAATAAAAAACGGTACCAAAGAAACATAAGACCACAATTAGTGTGCCAGGACGTCATTATAATGCTGAACTGCAGCTTCTAGTGTTTGACCGTATTCCGATCGATATTATGTCGATTGATTGATTGCCCTACTGCGAGGCCTTCAGGAGCCCCGAGAGCAAAACTTTGGGGTTACAACGTGACGCTGGTGCTCTGAATCTCTTGTCACCTCTCGAGTGTCGACTGTCTGATAAAAGCTTTATATGACGCCGAAAAAAGAACCAGAAAAATATTATTATCTCCATCACAAGATCATAAATCACATAATCTGTGTGCGAATATATTGGTGGTCAGTAACAGCAATGTCAGTACAGACGTACCAAACATATGTTTCAGGTCATTTAGAAACAATAATGACCTAATTCTCATCCGATATGTTTTTTGTTGTTATATTTTCAGGTCTCAGGTTTCAGATCTATATATATATTATATATATATTATATATATAATATATATATATAGATCCTCAGTGTGACACACTGGAGCTTTAACATGCTCTGTAAGTATAAAGAAAATGTACATAAAGTATCAAAAGTACTCACTAAGCATTATATATATATATAACTATAACAGTAATATTGATGCAGTAAAATGTAAAATGCATTTTAATTTTAGATTTTTTTATACTGTTGGGTGATTTAATTTAATGCATATTTCATTATTACAGGTTTTCACTAAAAGTACTAAAAGTAGCATAAAATTAAAACACTAAAACGAAGTAACGTCACGAGTAATTAAGCACACTACTTGAGTAAATGTACTTAGTTACTTTGTGGTTTTTATGAAACTTTCCAGGCCCACGTGAAGCTGTTTATAACATGTTAACAGATTAATATACTCTTTATTAATCTGTTTATAACGTGTTAACAGATTAATAAACTCTTTATTAATCTGTTTATAACGTGTTAACAGATTAATAAATTCTTTATTAAAGGACAGTGGACCAAAAACTGAGAAACAACCCGTTTTTGTTTTGAAAATAAAACATCATAAAACAAAAACAAGCTGTTTTACAGTTTAAAAATAAAAAATAAATAAAAAAACAACAATTTTCCTCTTTTGTTTGTTTGTTTTGAAACTAAAAACTAAACTCAATAACGACCCTTTTTGTCCTCCATACTTATATATAAATGGTTTATAAAGCAGAAATCCGTTAACGAGCAGTTTATTAGTGTTAGATGTGTGTCAGAGCTCAGGCCTGGTCCTGGTCCTGGTCCTGGTTGAACCGGATCAACAGGAGATCACATTTAATGGGAGTACTCACCGCTTCTCTTTGTTCCGGGTTCAGACTCTCCGGTTCTTCATCACCGAGGGTTCCGGTGAGCGGCCCCGTCCGCGGCTGCAGGAGGACCGGGGACGCAAACAGCCACAACACGCTGCTGTTCCTCCGGTTCTCAGTGAATACACAGTCCAGCTGGCGGCTCCGGGTCCGGGTCCAGGAGGAGTCCGCTTCCTCCGCCTCCTCCGCTGCTGCTTCTACGGTTCACCGGCGGCCTGCAGACCCACCGCAGGGCTGCGTGTCGGCCCCTACCGGAGGAGGACAGCATGACTTTATTATAGAATCACTTATTATTATTAAATATTTAACAACATATAACATATAATAATATCAACATCAATAATATCAACATTAATATAAATAATATCAACATTAATAATATCAACATTATTATTAATATTATTAATAACAATAACAATAATAATATCATTATTATAAATATAATAACATTAATAATAATAATAATAATAATAACATTATTATAAATATAATAACATTAATAATAACAATAATAATTATTAATAATAATAATTATTAATAATAATAACAATAATAACCTTAATAATAATAATAATAACAATAATAACCTTTAATAATTAACAATAATAATAATAGCAGGGATTGGCAAAGCTTCATGGGGGCTTTGTGAAGTCTTTTTGATTTTAAGGTGTGCAGGAAACCTTAAAAAAAAAAATAATAATAATAATATAATAATAATATAATAATAATAATATCTAATTGTCAAAAAGTACCCAGTTAGAACAACCAAAGTGCTGGAAGCAGCGTCAGGAACAAGAAAACACAGAATTTGTTGAAACAAAAGCTTATTAAGTATTATATTATGTATGATTGTTAAAACAATTATAAAAATGCACAACACAGACGGAGAAATGTATAAAAAGTTCTTAAAAATATCAGGAAAACTGGTCTCTGATCAATATCCATGGAAAATAATCTGCTCAAAATGAATCCAAACTGCACATTTCACACAAACTTCCTGCAGCTACTGTTAGTTAGTTCACTGTTTACAGTTGATCACTTGTTCTGTGCTGTTACTGTCACACATTGAACACAATATGAAATACCCATAAAATATGTAACTCAGTGAGGGTTGTCAGTTCACTCAGAGGCAGAAAAAGGTTGGGAACCAGGACGTTAGGTGGCGGGAACCGAGATTAAAAACATTTCTGGAGGCAATGAGACGAAATAAAGAACTAAAATCATCAGAATCAGAATCAGAAGTTGGTTTCATAAACAAAGAATTATAAATAAAGATAAAAATAGAGACAACATATACAAATATAAAAAGATAACCAATATATAAAAAGGTCAAGTTATTTTTAATCGGTTAAACATTCAATTCAATTCAGTTAAATTCAATTTTATTTGTATAGCGCCATTTCATAACAGAAGTTATCTCAGGACACTTTTCAAATAGAGCAGGTCTAGACCGAACTCCTTATAAAATTTACAGAGATATCTCAGTGCACTTTTCAAATAGAGCAGGTCTAGACCGAACTCCTTATAACATTTACAGAGACCCAACAGTACCACCACGAGCAAGCGCAGGTCTAGACCGAACTCCTTTTAACATTTACAGAGACCCAACAGTACCACCATGAGCAGGCACTTGGCAACGCGAACTCATTATAAGAGACCCAACAGTACCACCATGAGCAAGACCTTGGCAACGGGGGCAAGGAAAAACTGCCTTTAACAGGCAGAAACCTCGGACAGACCCTTCGGCTCTATGTGGTTGGTCATCTGCCTCGACCATCTCAAAATAATATTTGAGAATGACCTAAATAATAATATAATAATACATATTTAATCAGATAACTGCTGTCACACATTTGGTTGGACAGTCTGAACACATTTGTTAGTGCAGCTCCTGCTGTTGGCCTCTGGGGGGCAGTGTACAGTTTACAGTGGACATACAGTGATATTTATAATGTGCCACAGATAAACCAGAGAGTTTAAGAGCCCCAGTCAGTGGCTGCTAGAACAAAAAGAATAAAAAGAAACCCAGCAGTAAACAATAAATACTATAAAACAGATAAAACTTGATGAAGTTTTTGAAACTTGGGGACGTTTTCTATAATTTACTGGAACATAATGATACACGATGGATGAGCTGACAGTGTTTCCTTTAGTTTAGTTTTTAGTTTTCTTTTTGTATGAATTGTAAACTCTATATTATTTCCTTTTTGTTTGTCTCATTTTTGTTTTTCACTTAGTGTTTGGGTTATGTTTGTCTGTTACTGATATTTACCTTATTTACCTGCTGTAGGTAGAACACTCTTTATTATGATGTATTAACAGTCGTAGTAATAGCAGTGAATGGAATATAATAAAACAATATACTTTAACATGATGATCTGTTTGTTTGTCATAAACAGAATTTACAAGCCTTTCTGTGTTTTAACACAACCGTTGTTATGTTGAGGACCTTGAATGCAGCTCATCCTTTTCTGTTCCCTTATTTTAATCTCCACCTTCTGCACCAGTTTCAAAATCCACAAATCCCAAAGAACGAAGTGAAACACTTTTTACAGATATCCAAAGTGTTGTTGAGACTCTGGTAACAACACGAAACACACAAATCTTTCTGAATGCAGCTTTTGGATGTCTTGTCAGGAAGCTTGTGATGTGCTGTGCAGCTTTGTGATACGACGGAGTATTAGGGCCAGACTAAGAGAAAAAATATTTTTATTTTAGAGAATAAAGTCGTAATATTAAGAGAATAAAGTCGTAATATTAGATTATGAGAACTGTCAGCCTGTTGGCTCAGCCTGTGAAACTGTTTAAGGATGAAATGATCAATAAGTTAGTTTACCTGTTGACTGTACTGACTGAGACAAACAGCTGGGCTCAGGCTGAGGCTGCTGATTGGTTGAGCTGCTCACGTCAGATCTTGAAAACTCTATCGAAGCTTTTTTCTCATTAAAACTAAATTAAATTATTCTCGTATTAGTACGACTTTATTCTCGTAATTTCCCCAAAAAATAAAATATTTTTTTCTCTTAGTCTGGCCCTAATACTCCGTCATATTGTGGAGAAGCCCGTTCCCCAACATTTACTTTTTATTGTGAAGTTGTTACACTCTGAAATCAAAAATATTTCATTTTTAATAATAATTCCAGTTTATTATAACTTTTATTTTCATATTCTTGGCCATTATGTCTAACACTGTACTCAGTGATCCCAGAATACATGTTAAAGCTGCAGTAGATAACTTCTATACAGTATATATATATAGTGTATAGTGTGGCTGTACACATATTTATACTCCACTAAATATAAAAACTCATAACAAGTCTCCAATATGTTCCAAACTGTAAAGTGGGATTTGAATTTGAAATACTAAAATACAAGTAGTTAAAAAGGTTCGCAGGGTTAGTTATTGCTGTTGTTTTTATGAGTCTCAGATGAGTTCCAGGGTTGTGGTAAGTTTCTGGACTTTTCTGGAGATCCTTGGTTGGGTTCCAGCTGTAAGGGCTGTTCAGGGGCTCAGTAGAATAAACCAGGGGACTTTAAAGAGTCCCACAAAAGAGTTCCTTCAAGGTTGTATGTTTTCCTGGTGGGATTTCAGACTTATTTTGCACAGGTTCCACGTTCCTTAAAACTTTTCCATCTGGTTATTGTTGAGTTTCTAAGCATCACCAGGACGTTGTAGAGCAGGGATTCTTGGAGGCATTCCCAGATGTTCTTTAGGGGTTTCCCGGGAATCCTGAGGGGAATCTTGAGGTATATCTGGGATTAGTCCTTGAGGGATTTCAGTTGGTTTTGAGGACTTGCAAATATTGTTCATGGTTTCAGAAGTTCAGGAAAAGATTTCAGGGGTCTTCAGAGGATCCAGTGAAATCTTTGATTGACTCCATGAGTTTTAACATCTTCTGGTGGGATTCCAGAGGTACTTTGTGTTGTTTCCAGGTTCTTATTGGAGATTAATGTTTTAGATGGAGTAATTAATGGATTCTGGATTTCGGGGGTTGGTGATTTCAATGTGAGAGAAAGTCTGATAAGAATCTGTTGACAGTCACACTGTCAGATCAAAGGACTATTGTGTTGAGGAAAGCCTTCACATGTGATTTACGGCGGCCTTAAGAGTTCTTGTGTATACTTGATGGTATATAAGGTAGGGTATTAACCTTACCTGTAAGTGTAAACAGTGCAGGAGGTAACTTGTGTCATTGGTGTAAACATGAGACAGATCTTACACATATTTTTAACATGTTTCTAACAAATCTCTGTGGTGAATATCGCGTCAGCATCAGCATGTGAACAGTTTTATCAGCTGCATGTGACCCACCCTCCAGTGGGAAGTTTCTCTTCTTTAATAAAGTCTTTTATTGTACGTCTGGAAGATAAGGTTCCCAGTTTATAATGTCACACTGTCAGCATGTTTCCAGTACAGTACGTCTTCCACTGTTACAGACATGTCACAACAAAGCTCAGTACATGGTACCTGATTCTGGTTTACTGGTGGTTTACCAACAAATACGGGCATTGACCCGTTTCCTAAAAATCTAACTAGAGTTTTAGTGGATCTTGGAGGTCCATCAGGGGTCCTTTGGTGAATCTAGATAGGGTCAGTGGGGTTCTTAAGGACTATTTGAGAGGCCTCTGAGGAAATTCTGCTTCAATGGTCCCAAGCCCTTATAGGGGTTATAGGTTCGAGGGTCTTTATATATGTGTAAATATGTGTTATATGTGTTTGACAGGTTTTTGAGGACTTCTAAGGGACATCAGATATTCTTGACTCGGAGGGACTATTAGTAGTTCTTGGTTGGTTTTTTAATGGTTGCTCCTCTTCCAGGGTCCCTGATTTCAGAAGGTGTTCTCGACGGACTCCTATGGTATTTTACAGGCATACGATGAGCTGGTGAGTGCTACTAGGTGTTCGACAGGGATCCTGGAGGGTCTTCTGTAGTTTCTTGATGGGATTCAAAGGAAAGCGAGTGACATTTTGGGTTCTTCATTGTGTTACCAAAGGCTGTAAGGGATTTCTTTTAACAGTTTACAGGAAATTTCTCGCCTCTCTTGAGAATCCCTCGACTTCTTCAGAGGAATATTTTAAGAATCCCCAGAGATCTCTCTTTGTTTGCAGAACATTAAAACAAGGAGATTGCATAATTTAATTAATTTGCTATAAAATCTGCACTGAGAACGATGAGAAAGAAAAAGTTTATGTTTGTGATGATTTTGACTTTTAGATTTCCACATAAAAGATAAACATTAAAAAAGATTCACTTCATCAGAAACGTTTACTGGTGTTTGAATGATTTGTGCTACGTGGAATATCTTATATCCTGTACTGTGTATTCTTTGTACTTGTAATATATTTGAAATTAAGGTGGATGGATCCTCCTCTCGGCTGCAGCTGCGTGAAGTTCGACAAAGATAGATTTAAAAATTAGATTTTGACATCAAAATAAAAGCAATAATTACTAATAATTGTTTCTATTATCATTACTACTGCACTGCGCCATACTAATAAAGATTTTAGAAACTGTCTTGGAGTATCTGGACGTTTTAGAGATAAATGTGGTTCTCCGAGGACAAACATGTGGTGATTTTATAAACTATGATACACTGCTGTAGATTAAAATACTCAACAGTGTATAAAGGAGTTAAAATACAACAATCACATTACTCCAGTAGTAATATTCAGCCAACATCAGATATACTGTAACAGGACAACACTGACAGGGAAGTACAACTTGCTGATAATACTAACATTGTTTTTCTTAGGTAAGGTTTTAACTGCAGGACTTGTAGTGGAGTATTTTCACTGTGATATCAATACTTTTAAAGTATCTGAGTACTTCTGGGGGCTGGCATGTGGCAATCAAACTATAAAATGTTGTAAAACACACGAAAAGAAGCTCAACTTAATTATAATACTGATCAAAAAACCTGTTATTTATAACTCATGTAGTACTCATTACTCCCTGCCAACAGTAATTAGTTACACTACTCGTTATATTACTTCTCTGCTGCTCCCCATTAAATTGATATCTAAAATTCAGACTTATTGACGATTATTGTTTGTTATAATCAGAGTAATGGAATATTTTTAGCTGCTGAATGTTTCAAACTAGTTTCCTCTATGATTATAAACATGAATCAATCAAACAAGGATGTGATTGGATGATTTCAGATCAGTAGGAGGAGAAAAAGTAAGGTTGTTAACTGTAATATTATTACTGTAATATAATAATAATAATCTTATATAGCACCTTTTGAAAGTTTACAAAGTGCATCGACAGACTAAATGATCGTGATAAATATAAAAATACAGAATAAGAGCAGAGTGGAAGCCTTCAAAATAAAATGAAAATAAAAACAATAAGAAATAAAATAAAATAGATATATTACATAAAGGGAAGTCTATAAAATGGGTTTTTAAGAAGTTTCTGTCCAACAATGAAAAATAATAAAAGCTGAGCTAAATTCCCAACCAGCTTTTATTCTGAAACCGGAAACAGGGCGTGTTGCTGTGATGTAATTGACGGCAGCTTCATCATAAAGCGGGATCAGCTGATGGGAACTGACTCACCACTTCCCGGACAACATGTAGGACCACATCGAGCCGAGAACACAGAGAACTGGATTTTATTCTCCGGACTCAGATTGTGCTGAGGTGGATCAGTCCGAGCCGCCTCGATCCGGATTCAGGTACCGATCACATGTATCGATCAGAGGGCGTGCAGTAAAACAAACACCACAGATGTCAGAAGTTTCATCAAAGTTTTATCAGGATCACATGTGCTGGTGATTCCCTCCTCTGTCACAGGTTAAAAACAGGAGTTCATTTTATATTTTAGTTTGAAATATGCTTATTCTGAATGTGTTAACACAGATTGAAGTTTACTCTACATGCCTGTTGCTATGGAGACTGTGAACATGTACTAATGGGACATATTGAAGTCTGATCAATATGTGTTTATAATGAGTTCATACAGGAGAACATATAAAATATATTATAAATCTAAATATCAGGTATTCAGAGTCCGGAGGGTTACTTTAAGAATGTAATCTGATTACTTGTTGTCATTAACCCAATATAAGTAACGTTATTAAAGTAACTTACAGCATTGTCTAGGTGAATCCTCGCTTCTGATTGGCTGGAGCAGTCCAGGTATTAGTCAGGTGTTACCAGGGAAACAGAGTTATAGCTTGTAAAAAAACTAAAAATACTTTTAGATTTTAATTGAAAAACTCTTTAAAATATAAAATAATGATCTTTTTTTAAGTATTTAATAAGACAACAGACCACAGAAAGACGCGGGTTCGATCCCAACCTGCGGCCCGTCTCTCTCTCTACCTCCTTTCCTGTTTATCTTCAACTGTCCTAACAAATAAAAGCAGAAAGAGCCCCAAAAAACACAGAATACAATAATGTGTCCTCAGTTTTATTTTGAAATAATAATAATAATAATATCGTATATCAGTTGTTGTTTCACTCTGGAGAGGTCAGAGGTCAATACTGTCTCTCTTTTTGTGTCAGACTCTCCTCCATGGCGCTGGTTTGAGAGCTGCTCCTCCTCCCTGCTCCTCCTCACCGCTCCTCCTCACCGCTCCTCCTCACCGCTCCTCCTCACCACTCCTCCTCGCCCCCTGAAAGTGAACCAGAGTGAAGATGTTCGTCGGGGGGAGGCTCTCCTCCTCCGCCCTCCTGCCTCCTGGGAGGGAAACGCCGGCGCTGCAGCTCAACCCGGCCGACGTCCCCGCCCTGGAGATCAAACTGGGAGCGCTGGTGGTCCTCCTCTCCGTCACCCTGCTGTTTGGGTTCGCCCCGCTCTGCATCGTCCGGGGAGTGGGCTCCTGCTGCGTGGACCCAGGTAAGGAAGCCGGCGAGCACCAGGACTTTACCTGAGCCTTCAGGTGCTGCTGTCGGTCTGATCCCTGATGTGGTTCGTTCACAGATTCACGGCGCCGGCTGCTGAGTCTGATCAGCTGCTTTGCTGGAGGAGTTTTCCTGGCCACCTGTCTGCTGGGCCTGCTGCCGGACTACCTGCAGGGCATCAACGAGGCCTTCAGCAACGCAGGAATCACAGTAAGACCTCACGAGTCCGGACTTTGGACAGTCAGTGTCGTTAATGCAGCATCACGAGCACATTAACGCTGAGTCTCTAACATCAGCCTCCATAAAGCTACTGACCCCGAGGCTGTCGTACTCAATGGGGCATTTTATTGCCTATGAATTCAACTCAGAGTTATTTCTTAAAGGATATGTGTGTGTGTGTGTGTGTGTGTGAGAGAGATTGAAGACTGAGAGCACAAGTACATAAAAGGTTAGGTGGTGATAGTATTTATAAACTGTATTATGAGGGATATAAGTCAGTAAATCAATCATACGTTCTCCTATTTAAACAGCTACTCCACACTTGAACATTCAGTGATATACGGCTGTGATGAAAATCTGCATTGTAAGATGTTTAAAACTGCCGTCTGCTGTTCTTAAATCACCCTGAACCTTGCATTGGGACACAGAGTGAACACTTTGGGACTACTTTACGACGGCAACGCTGCCATTAAATGCTTCAACTGCTTCAAACTGTCTGATTTTGAAGAGGAGGGCAGCCGAAGGTCGGTGCTGGGAAAACACTGCTGGGAAACGTGTGTGTGTGAGAGAAAGGGGGGTGTTTAACAGGAATCGCTGTCCTCCCTCACAAATACTATTGAATTAACCTCCAGCTGCTTCAACAGGCAAAAGTTAGACTGTGGTAACACCGTGTGTGTGTGTGTGTGTGTGTGTGTGTGTGTGTGTGTGTGTGTGAGACCTTCCTTCCTGTCTCACACACACACACACACTGTTTGATGTGTTTTTTTTTAACTGCCTTCCAGCACTTGCTGTTTTGTGGAGGTTGTGAAATCATTTTAAGGCATTAAAGTGCTTTTAACAGAATTAAGAGAGTTTTTCGTTTGAATTAAAACTCAATCTGTGACTATGTGTAATGTGAAAGGTGTCACTCGTATAGACACTGCAGCTTTTTTAGCCTCTTTTAGCTCCTAATTTTAGTTTGACTTCACTTTTCCTGCAGTTCTTTTGACACAAATACTGTTTAAAAAAACAATAATCACTGCAACTTTAATCAATGAAAGCAATTGAGACCAAACAGAAATGGAAACATGGATATGCATACAGGCATAATAGTAATAATAATACTACTACTACTAATAATAATTTAGGTTATTTCAGTTCAGTTAGAGTTCATTCTTCATGTGCAAACACAGATAACGCAGATAATTGTGAAACACAACTCAAACTGTACAGAAACCAAATAAAACTCACCCAAACCATCTC
>JAGRRF010012897.1:27608923-27622748 GCA_019097615.1 Morone chrysops
CCCATGCATCCTCCAAAACCTGGAAATGGATTGAAATGAGTAAAAATCCTGAAAAAAAAAAAATCAATGTTTTATACGTTTTTTATGTCATTTAAATTGTATTTTATTTCGCCTGTGCTGTGGCCAAAATTATGTTACAGTTTGAGGAAAGCTGTAGTCAATAGACCTTTTTCCCAGCAGCCGTTTTGACATGAAATCATTGGTAAACACAGGCGTTACCAATGATACCAATTAAGGTTACGTTCCATTCAGGTCAAACTGAGTCGAGGGGCCATGTTGGCTCACTGGTATCATGAACATTGTGTTGGTCCTCAGGTCGTTATCAGGTCAAATTCAAATACATTTCAGGTAGAATTACAGGATTCTTTGGTTTTATCACAGATGTATTCAGTATTCAGCGGGGAAGATCCGTAACTTACCATGTGGATCTGCTTCAGTTCACAGCAGACAACCAGAGCGACTGTCTGTCTCTGAACCACAGCAGTCTGAGCTGCAGCAGCACCGACAAGAACCAGTTCCCCTCCAACACCCAGGGGCACCTGGACATGCAGGACCCTGGGGACCAGCAGCTCCTCAACAACCAGAACCAGAACTACAGCGGCGGGGAGGGACGACACAACGTGCCCAACATCATCCTCACTGGTGAGCATGAACCAACGTGGTTGAAACTGGACTGCTGTGGTTCATAACGGGTAAAACTTCAGTACTGAAACCAGACAATAATCTGGTTCATGAAACACGACATGAAATTCAGAAATGTACGTGTCATATGTGTTTAGCACACGTCTCGACAGCGCCCCCTACATCGCAGCCCCTGTGGCACATTTCACAGATATGTGTTCAAGTCTGTACATACATAAATGGACCCAAACCTAACTCCTCCTAGTGGACGAAATAATGGGCTCTACATTAACAGTATAAAGCAATGTATATAAAACAGACTGTAAGAAGGTAAAGAGACTCATTTTATCTAGAATTGAAAGAGGACCTGATTTATGTGGTTCCTTTCAGTCTTCCTGAGAATTGACCTGTGGTCTTTGGGGAAGTGAAGACTAGATGACTCTCGAGTTGAAGAGAAGTGAATCTGTGAATTCGTTATAATAAGACTGGAAATAATTTAACCCAGTTCCCGTTCTGAACTCTGTCTTTGAGTTAAAGTTTCAGAAACATTTTTATCGTACAGCGTCACTACAGCAGCAAATGCATTATTTCCTCCGGTTGGCAGCTGTTTTAGGAAATTACTGAACCTTTGTTGAACATGAAACTTTATTCAGGAGAATTACGTCTCCAGCAGGAACCAGTGCGCTCAGACAGGAAGTCAGACAGCGTTTTATAACTTTTGTTTCCTGTGAATATTGATCAGAGATGAGTTTTCCTGATATTTTTAGGAGCTTTTTATGAAATTCTCTCTGTGTTATGTTTTTAAATTATTTATATATATATATATATATATATATATATATATATATATATTTTAATTTTTTTTATTATGTGTTTATTAAGTTTTTATAAACAAACATACAGAAGACAGGACCAGACCAAACAACAAAACAACAACAAGCTGGGAATAACATCAAAAAAACTTAAAGCCCAGGTTAATGTGACAGGTACATTATGCAGTGAAGTGAAATACAATGGGAGCTGAATACAGAAAGAAAATAGAAATAAATAATACAGTTTTTTATACAAATGCCCTTGTCAGTATAGCAGAAATATTTACATTAATATAGTCAAGGAATGGTTTCCATATTCTTTCGAAGGCATTAGTTTTTGAGTGCAGAAGACAGGTGAGAAAGTCCAGAGGTATGTATTCCATTATTGTCCTATGCCATCCCACCAATGAGGGGGCCTTATCTGGGATCCAGTGCTGAAGGATTCTTTTCCTGGCACAAAACGTCATAACATTATACAGTTTCTTAAATTATATTTTAACAAGCACACATTTTTCTTCTTCATGCTATCAGCTCTTTGGTTGTTTTCTACTGCAGGACGAAGCTGTTGATCAGAGACTGAAGCTCTGTGAATCTAAACAAATAATCTGAACTAAAGTCTGTAAAGGAGATCCAGAGATTTCTCTCTAAACACGTTTTACCTCCTTCCTTCCTTCCTCCCTGCAGGCGACTCACCGCCAGGTCTGTCTAAAGAGATCGCCAGCGCTCTGTCTCACGTCCCCGGTTTCGAGATGGATCCCTTCTCACTGGACGACCAGCTCAGGATGGACCCTCTGGCTCTGGACATGCTGGACGGCGACCTGATGCTCGCCGACCCGGCCGTGGAGGACTCCTTCAGATCCGACCGGCTAAAGTGACCCCGCACGACCCTCTGCTCCAGGAGCTCGGTGGGAATCGGCGAAGAGACGGCCACCCGGACGGAGGCGGAGAAAACCGGGATCAGCGCCGCTCCGCCGCCCACTCACCACTCTCCCAACCAGACGGTCTGCAGAGCGAGGTTTGGAAGGAACTCTGGGACCTCCAAGAGTTTTGATGTGAAGAGAAGGACCTGAGACTTCTGTCGGAGGTCGGAAAGAACTGAAGGAGGCGGGGAGTTTTTCCGTCGAAGGCACTTAACTGAAAACGCTCTCGCAATGCTTGAAGTCAAGAAAAAACCAAGATGCTTCTCTTTTTAGGCATTAGCTTGTACGAGTCTTATCTGCATGTTAATGAAAAATGCACTCGCGTAAATACAAACACGCAGGAATAAACCGCTCACGTGACGCCGGCTTTATGTAAGAAACCGTGGGTAAAAAAAACAAACAAACCAGCAAACGCTTGAAAGATGTTGAGCAGCATTATGCACCCAGCATGTGTGGACCCTCGCTGAGCTCTCTGACTGTTCTCTGCTCCACCCAGCTGCCACGGCGGCCATCACTCCACAACAAACACACGGTGTGACCGGTTTGGATTGTTTTACCCCAAACTGTCGTTAAGTTCACTCGCAAAAAACAAAACAAAAAGCCACCAGTCGGAGGCCAATACTGGTTCCCTCTGCTTTATCAGCCACTTTGACAGGAATTTAGCCATGACTCAGAGGTCTATATATATTTTTAAAAGAAGTAGGTTTTCCTGCTCTGACAGTCACAGAAGTCAGTGTAACAGCCTGAAAGAGGTTCTCCTCTGGTCTGTACTCATTTGAGTGAATCAAAAGAAATAGTAAGTTAATGAAAAGCAGGTTAAATGTTTGGGATCTCTCAGGAGTGAGTACGGCGCTAGAAAAAAAGCCAATATGCTGTTTCTTTTTCAAGTCTGTCTGACCTTCCCCAATTTTTCACACAAATGAAAACAGCTTTAAGTCCTTAAAATGATCCTGTGATCACATAGGACGTAACAAAAAACATTTCTTTTCTCCTGAGCTGAAGTCGTTTCAATGCCTTTATTTCCTTCCCAATATTGATTCCAGTACATGCGTTATAAAAGGATTGCCTGGCCCAGTCAGAGTAGGGCAGGGCATAACTTCGCTATCCTGGGGTAAAGAATAAACGAACGGGACACTGCCTGCCACAGTTTAAAGCTCCAGTGTGTAACATTGAGGATCTATGGACAGAATTGGAATATAATATTCATAGGAATGGTTTTATTAGTGTACAATCAGCTGTAAGAGGAGCCGGCCCTCTTCTACAGAGTCCACCAGAGTGAAAAACAAACTTTTTGGTGGTGTTGTGGAGTTTCTCCTACACATTTCAGGTCGTTGCATTCTGCAGCTTCACCACTAGATGCCACTAAATCCTACACACTGGTCCTTTAAAGTTCTTCAGATGGAAGCAACCTCAGTATCTTCATGTCTGATATTTCCATCTTTTATCCTTCACCAACTGAACAACAATCCTTTAGACTCAGTTGTTAAATTCTGGGCAGCATTATTGTCCACCTGTCTTACTTTATAATAGAGAAACAAAAGGAAAACGCATTGTTTCATTTAAAGCTGCTGATCTACAGTTCACAGCCAGAGTCACCAAAGCTAGAGCTCGCTGTTCTTTACATCGCATTTACACTTTTATTCAGATATTCAGCAGCGTTCAGCTCATGAGAAATTATAAAATAAGCGTCCTGTGTGATCACGAATCATCAGTTCATCTTTCAATCCTCCAGGAAGTTAAATTCAGTTACATTTAACCACTCTCTGTGAATTCTGTGCAAACTTTCAGTGACCAAACGTTGTCCGCTCAAAACGGGGAGCCATATTGTCTCCAGACTCACTTGCTTGTTTCTAGATGTGAAGAGTCTTTTTCTGTTCGCACTGGAACAAGTTGCCTTTAATGTTCACTTTGTCTCGCATACATCTCCATTTCTTTTTAAAAAAGCTGCCGTGTAATCATTTTAGGTGGCAACAATCCCCCCAAGAAACCCAGTGAAGTCCTGGAGGGACTGATCCTTACGTTTCTACATCACTGCCAGCTAGACGAGTTTATCTAAGTCTGAAACATGCTGCTGCGTCTGAGAACGTGCGACTGTCTGCAGGCGCATGGACACGTCACAGCGTGTGCAATAAGGGGAATTAACAACTTGTCTTTTTCTGCTTGCATTTGAGCAGCTCTCTGACGTTCCTGGATGGCAGTTTCCATCTCTGTGGTTTTGGCCCAGCTTCCCCAAACACATGTACCCTGTGCAGCATCGTGTTTCAGCCTCGTGTGCCTGCTGCTGTCTGTTAGCTCTCAGTCTCGTCCACATTCCCTCTAACAGACAGAAGTTCACGTCTTGCTGAAGAAGAATGCGCTGACAATGCCTCGGATGCACTTGCCCATTTTTAATAGAGAATTATGCATTTCAACGATGAAACTGAATGTGTCGTCTGCTGACGGACGGACGGAGGAGTGAATGAGTGGCAGATGGGAAGCAGGGTTTCTGGACGCCTCGGGGAAAGCAGGCTTCTTTCACTGCTTTTAAATGCGTGTAGAAACCCCGACTTCACAAATCTGCATCTTTTACCCTTTGAAATGTTTGTACGCAGCTACAGTCTCCCCTCAGGCTCGAGCTTTATCGTCCTTTCAGGTCAACATTTTAAAGGGCAATCCCACCAATGTTAATGTTGCTGTGTTATCTAATCAGACATTTACCAAAAAAAAGACCCAACAGTTAATAACTTGTGCGTGTACAAGTTTACTGTCTTGATATGGATCCTTTATTATAGATTAATCTGCCCATTATTTTCTCCATTAGTTAATCGTTTGACTGAAAATAAAGAAAGTCCAGTTCACAAAGTCACAAGTAGAATGTCGCGTCTTCAAATGCCTTTTGTTGTTCGACCAAAAGACCCCAAAGAAAAACAGAATCCTCTCGTTAGAGAAGCTCAGATTGAAGAATATTTAGTATTTTTGCTTCAAGAAGGACCGAAGCGATCAGTTGATTATCACAAAATTAGATTAGAATATTTGATTTTATGTCAGTTGACTGTTTGAGCTCTAGATCTAATCTTCCTTTCACAAGAGGAATAGTCGATAAATCTGTCGCAGAGAATCTATCTGAAGTCATTTTTACTTTAAAACTATTAAACAGTCTGCGAGCTCATGTTGTGTTTGCTCTGGTGCAACGTTTTCCACCAGTCGGTTTGGTTTAATTAATAACTAACATCACAAGTGATTAGTATATAAATTCACTCCTCGTATAATCATGACCCGTGAAATCAGCAGTCAGAGACCAAAAGCATGTTTTGTTACTTCAGTGTTGGTTCCAGGTTCTCAGCTGTGAACGGTCTCTAATCGTAAAGTGTTGATTTGTGGGTCGGACATACGAACACGTTTGAAGACGTCTCCTCGGGCTTTATGTTTCACTGTGTTTAGACAATTCGTAGACCGAATGTTTTAATCATTCATCTTTTAATTGAGAAAATAATCAGATTAATAGATAATAATCGTGTGCACCTTTAACCACACCCAGCAGTGATGTCACAGTGTCCTGGAGTACACCTGTATGTCACTTCCTGCGCCCAAAAAATAACAATGTTCACTTTAAAATCCTCTTTAACAAAATAAATCACTTTAACTTTACACAACAACCCAAATGCAGTTTTTTTGGCGGGATTGCCCTTTAACCCCAGTCACTGTGATTGACAGCCCTTAGCCCCGCCCTCTCTGCCTGCACTTGCTGCACCTGTGTTTTCAGCCCCGCCCCCCCGGGGCCGGAGCATGGCGACGTGTTTTTATGTAACAAAGGTAAAAAAAAAATCTTATTATTAATATTATTCTGACTATAAAGTTTTATTTTTTAATCCAAAGTGGTCTAAATCTGTATGTATATAATTTCTCAGATAATATCTTTAAAAAATGAAAAAAATACAGTATATTTAAGAGAAGAAAGAAAAAAAACAGCTTGTAGAAGTTTGGAGTCGCAGTCGGAGAGTTTTTGAACAACAGCTTGTGAAACAATTATCTGCATGTGTCTCCTCGTGTGAGCAGTTAGAGTCCGCGTTGTTGTGAAAGGAAATACTGTTGTCAACCCCACGTCTCCTTGTTGTTGTTGTTGTTGTTTGTGAGCTTCACACAGCTTCTGGATGGCCGTCAGTTGTTTATTTGAGTTACTGAGTCTTGTTTCGACGGCATTCGAGGTCTGAGGAACGTTTTTCAGTTTAAAGTTTAGAGTTCACAATAATTCGCGTTGAGAAAGATTTATTAAAGGTAGAAAACTGGAAAACTGAAGTCAATTTTCTAAAAATAATCAGAATAAACCACAGCCCGTTCTTTTCGGCAGTGTTTCCCAACCTGGGGGCGGGACCCCCGTTAAGGGCCGCGAGAAGGTGAATCCGATAGAAAAGAGTAAAAATAAGTTTAAAATAACGTTTTAACTGGTTATGAACTGTAATACTGATGCCTCTCGATGAGCGTCATAAACAAACACATTGATGTCTGCCACCGGGTCGGAAACCAGGTGGTAGAAACAGTACCGCTTTAGTCCACAGGGGGCGCCAGCATCAACACACAATGAGAGTTTCTTGTAAACGTTAATATCAAAGAGATTGAGCTTTATTTATTTATTAAATTGATTTGTTCAGAACAGCGAAAGCATTAAAGATTAAATATATTTCTTATATTTATTTGTCATTTAGCTGTTTTATTGTTTCAAGAGGAAATTATAAAATGTAAAGGTCCAGTGTGAAACATTGACGAGGATCTGTTGTCAGTATAATATTCACAGGTTTGTTTTCATCATGTTTTCGTTAGCTTTAAATGAGCCGTGTGCGTCTTTGGCGGCCACCGTAGTTTCTCCAACACGCTCGTAAGTGGAGGGTGAAGCGAGGAAGTCACAATATGCAACTTCAACCACTAACTTCTTCACACTGGACCTTTTTTAAAAAAAAAAGAGGAGAAATTGAAGCAAATTTGAAGAAAAAAGTTGTAGAAACTTTAAATATAAAGCAAAATAATTTATGTTGATTTGACAGAAAATCCAGTTTTAGGAAGCTGAATTCAGGTTGCCTGTTTTCTATTAATCGATTATCTTTTGTTTTTAATGGTAAAGTTAAATAAATGTTCTACAGACTGTTGGCGCCATAAATTTGAAGTCCACGTGGATCCGGAGACACGGCGAGGTGAACGTTCAACTGAAGTGATTAACGCTCTGAGACAGCGGCGGCGGGTCGGTCGGTCGGTGTGAGTTTGTTTGTGCAGATAATGATGAGACTGGTTCCCTCTGCAGGTCCACGAGCTTACTGTGTCCTCTCTGGGCTTCTGTAGTCGATCAAATCTGGTGTAAATGGCAGAACTACCTTCTGGAGTTTCTGTTTCTGACCTCTGACCCTTTTTCAGTCACCTGTTGGATAGAACCAGAGCTCAGAGGTCAGAGCTGTCGGCGCCGGCAGCCGACGAGATTTCTGTTCTGTGGGTTCGTTTGTTTTATTGGTGAACAGGACGTGATTTATTTTATTTTTAAGGGGGGGAGGAGTCGCTTCGTGCAGCCATGTTGGATGAAAAAGTTACTGCGTTAAAGTTACGACCAGGAGGGAAGAGGAAGTTGAAGCACTGAGGGTTTGATGTTTCTGTGGTTTCGTGTCCGTGATGAGTTTCTCTGTGTCGACAGAAAGTTTCTGTAAGTTGAAAACGCTGCAAAGAAAAATCTCATAACGAGTCATTTCATGTCTTTATCGGCCCACAAAATCTTTAAATAGCAGTTCATTTTGTTATCATGTTTTCATCGGTTCTCAACCTGTGAGAGAGTTTAAGAATATTTCAATTGATCCTTCCTAAGCTCCGCCCCTTTTTGGACGACCTCGAGCTTCCACTTCGATCAACTTCCTCCTTTCCTGTCCTCAGTTATGCTACGTGCTCGCCTCGTCACACATACATATATATATATAAATATATATAAATGTATAAATATATATAAATGTATAAATATCTAGAGGAGGACGTTGACTGAAGTTTGCTCGACTGTTATTGGAGCACAGAGCAGAAAGTGGGCGGGACTTAAAGGTTCCCAACCTTTTTCTTTAAGGGAGTAAATTACATATTTTATGTGTATTAACTTATGTTAAACAATAACAACACAATAACTTTTATTATTTCCTGTGAATATTGATCACAGATGAGTTTTCCTGATATTTTTAGGAACTTTTTATACAATTCTCCGTCTGTTATTAAGTATTTTTTGTCATACAGACTCAATAAGCTTCTTCTTCTCCCTGACGCTCGTTCTTGTAGCTCTTCGGTTGTTATAACTTTATTAATGTGAAAGAGGTTGAGATCCGCTGGTTTAAAGGAGCAGACCTGTGGGACTAAATGGCTTCTTATTACCGGGTTTTCTTGCAGTGAAATCTCCTCGTACAGAAAACTCTTCAGATTCAGTCTCGTACAAATAAAACAGGATTCAGGCCGAGCGTCGAAAACACGTCGGATACAAATCAGGTTCGGAAGGAAATCAGATTTAAAGTCTTTTGAACGTTACAGGAAGTGTTCAGATGGCGGCAAGGAACAAAATCCGTTGATTTCTGAAGTTTTTTTAAAGAGTTAAATCATCTTTTTTATTTTTACGCTTTGTTTAATAAGAGAGGGTGTCACTCAGAAGGTCAAAACATCCCATAATTTCACCATCTGTGTTTTCCTGTTTGTAACACTGACGTCTCCACCTGTGTGTGTGTGTGTGTGTGTGTGTGTGAAGCATCTTGCTGTTATGCAATAATAATGTTGTGAGTTAACATGCAGTTCCAGACTCTGCCAGTAGGGGGAGCTGTTGACCTGCGTGTGTGTGTGCGTGTGTGTGTGCGTGTGTGCGCGTGTGTGTGTGCGTGTGTGTGCGTGTGCGTGTGTGTGTGTGTGTGTGTGTGTGTGTGTGAGTGTGTGCAGACTCTAGGGATCAGTTAAAGGCCATATTTCATATTTTTTCATATTTTTTATTGATGTATGATATTAATTGCGCTCACATTATTAATGTTATTGTTAAGTTTTTATGTTTTTAGGCTCCGGAGGATAAAAACGAGCTCTTGCGTCTTTTTTTTTCCGCTTTGTATTATTTGAGTAATAAATTGACTTTTGTTCTATTCAGATTTTTATTTGAACCTTGTAATAAATAACCAGGGAATGTTGAGTGTGTTGTACATAATGAACATTGTTTTCAAACCAGAGGTGCTTCTGAAGCTAACAGGAGAGATTTTTAAAGAGACTGTACCTTCACATTATTTTCCAGAAAATAAACAAATGAAACCTGGAAGAGCTGTTTGTCTGTTTATGTTTCTAAAGAAATATTCATATTAATGTGCTGCAGTAAAAGTACTGATATCACCATACTGTAAAAGTACAAGTTACAAGTTAAAGTGTGCGTATAAAATGTAGTTAAAGTATTAAAGTGAAGTAACTACATGTAACTACAAAATCAGGTTACAAAAAAGGTAAAAGATGTACTCAGTTACATTTAGTAAAAATTGGGATTCTTAGTAACTAAGTAGATTTAAGTACCTCAGAATTGTACTTAAATGTGTCATTATTATGTAACCTCCTATTATCAAACAAAAATTACCCTATTAAAATAACAACAATAATAGTCTATTGACATTCACAACAAGATTGTAAATAAAAAAATTAGATATAGTTCCCTTTATGTTTCTAACAAAAAAACAGTATTGGAAAAAATCTTTAAAATAAATATTTTATTAATAATAATAATAATAATAATAATAATAATAAAATGTTTAAATAATAACGTTTTTTAGCTCAAAATTAACATTTAGAAATGCTTTCCGACAATATTAGTATATAAAATATAAAATTTTATATGTCAGACACATTATTTTTCTTTATATTTTCATTAATAACCATAAATTCAGCCGTTCATCTGCGGCTGCGTCAAGAGACACACAGTCATACCGGAAACAGAGGGGCTCTGGCTTCAAAATAAAAGCATAAACTCCGTCACAGTGTGATGGAATGAATGAGCAATTTTCTGATTTATACTTTTCTTTATTTGATTAATGTTCGTGGTTCATTGTTCACGATCATTGCTGATTAAAGATATTTAACTAAAAATAAAGCAAATCTCTGAATTTAGGATGTTTTAATCCCATGAATCATTTATATTGTAGGATAACACGTGGCTGGATAATAAAGAATAATTAATTACTTTAATTCTAACAAACGAAACTGAATTGTAATCATCATTTAATCAAGTCTGAATTTTAGGGAGAAGGGACAATTACAGGAGTCTGTGGGGGCGCCTACAAGTTAGTCAGTGTCACTTATTACTGTTGGCAGGGAGTAATAAAACTACTTTTTAAAAGAGTAATAAAGAAATATTTTGAGCCCAACACTGATTATATATTATAATTTTTTAAAATATAAAATCAATTCAGGAAACTAGAAATGTATTTTAAAAAAGTCGTAAAAATAATAATTGCGGGGAGTCGGGGCATTATTACGGGGTGTTGTCAAAAAAGCGATAAGTAATAAATGAATTTTTTGGAGCCCAACACTGATTATGATGGCACCTTTAAGCCTCCATAGCCACTGCCTCCGCCGCTGACGCACCTTTACTTTGAAGGCGCTCACCGGAAGCAGTGCGTGCTGTCGTCGGCAGCTTCACACGCCAGTCAGCAAACATGGACGTCACATGTGAGCGAATGACCTAAACATGATCGTCCAGAAACCCGCGGGAACAACCAGCAGCGACAACCAGGTACGACCGACTTCATCACACATTTCACCGAGTTCCCGCGTCCTGTTACCGGATCCGGTGGCGGGAACGGGCGAACAACTGCCCGTTACCGCCCGGGGAGCTAACAGGGAGCTAGCAGCGTCGTTTAACGGGAACCTCGGTGCGCCCATTATCGGACACGCCTCCCCCGGGGCGCGAGGCGCTTCTTTCCGCGTCGCTCCGGAACATTTCACCGTTAAACCGAACCCGCGTTAAACCCGCGTTAAACCCGCACACTGACTGCGGGTTTAACGCGGGTCTGGGTGTTTATTAGTGTGGTTTCCCGCTTGCACATGTTTTTTCGACAATATAAATAAATAAATGTGAATATTTGCTATATTTATATTTGCTGCATGTGTAATCGGTGCGGGCGGGGCCCGAGGACCGGTCGTTCCCGGTGTCGGTACCGGATAAAACGCACAGAACCGGACATCTGAGCAGGCGGCTCTGCGTCCGATAATGGACTCCTGGGGGGGTTTGTCACTGATCCACTGACGCAGAGCACCGCGAGGACTTTATTTAAACAGGTTTCCTTTAATTTCTGTTTATTTATTTATTTAGTTTTTATTGAGTTTAGTTTTTTTTTTTAAATTAAATTCAATTAAGTGTTTAGAGCACAGCCGTGTCCGATAATGGAACCCGCCGTTGAAAGGGGGTTGTGTTGGGGGGGGGGGTTTAAACCTCCAGCAGCTGCTCGGGCCTGTTTGTTGCAGTGCAGCTCATCTTCATCAGCTGCACCGGTTCCTGCGGGGGGGGCTGCCTGTCTGTCTGTCTGCCTGTCTGTCTGTCTGTCTGTCTGTCTGTCTCTCTGCCTGCCTGTCTGCCTGTCTGTCTGTCTGTATGTCTGTCTGTCTGTCTGTCTGTCTCTCTGTCTGCCTGTCTCTCTGTCTGTCTGCCTGTCTGTCTGTCTGTCTGTCTGCCTGCCTGTCTGCCTGTCTGTCTCTCTGCCTGTCTGTCTGTCTGTCTGTCTGTCTCTCTCTCTGTCTGTCTGTCTGTCTGTCTGTCTGTCTCTCTCTCTGTCTCTCTGTCTGTCTGCCTGTCTGTCTGTCTGCCTGTCTGTCTCTCTCTCTGTCTGTCTGTCTGTCTGCTTAGAGACAGAATCTCCTTTAAAGTGATGATGATGATGATGATGATGAGGGTTTAATCCACGATGAAGATAACAACTAAAAACATCGCAATGTTCTAGAAAGTTCGCAACAATCCCTGAACACAGCAGCTGACTTTTATTCTTTAATTCTTCTTTTTGTTTTAATGTAATTTTATTATTTTCTGTTTCCGATATATTTCCGATACGGGATCAATACAGGAACATCTTCTACAGCAGCCCACAACAGACAAACCAAACACTGGCTGTAGATGGCGCCTTCACTGTAGTTTCTGCTGCACGCTCGGAAGGCGAGTGGTATTCAGTTGGGTCGGGAAGATAATGCGTTTCTCCAGATTGATGCTAATTTCTGTTAGCGGGTTAATGGTAATTTCCATTGTGCGTTAGCATCGAGCTATGTCTTACGCTGTTCGATGTTTGTTTTATAAAGGAGAGTTTATTTATTCCTCAAACGTAACAGAATAACCTTTAATATAATAATCTAACACTGAATCTGACACATTGATCCTTTGAGCGGCAACGATCAGTCGATTAATCAATTAGTTGTCACCTTGTAAATCAATCGATTGGGAATCTTTTTTTTAAAGAAAATCGTTTAATTTTCTTTAAAAAGAACGAACAGATGTTTGTGTGCGTTGAGGACGCCGCCGGTCGTTACACATTGTTAGAACGTCCTGCAGACGGCAGCTGACGGACCGGTTCAGTCCGGAGTTGAAGCCGCCGCCGGCTGCGTGACGCTGCGGCGTGTTTGTGTTGGCAGACGGCGAGATACCGGAGAGCGGCGGCAGGACGTGTCCCCTCTTGTAAAGAATGTGTCGCTGCAGAGTGAAGACGTTCAGCCCCGAGGAGGGAAACAGACGGAGAGGCAGAACGAGTGCTTTTCAGTTCTGCCCCCCCCCCAGAGGATTCACACTTTATCTACATTCACAGTTTGTGTCAGAAAACACGCCAGCGACCCGCCGGCCCCCCCGCCGGAGGTTCAGTGTCCTCAACCTGGTCTGAGACAGGACTCTGAAACCAGGACCAGCTGTTTACAGGCAGGATAGGACGGCATCCGGTACCAGGCGGTTCTGTTCGGGTCGCCGGGCGCTGCAGCGTGTCCCAGCATGCAGTGGGAGAGAGGCTCGTCAGATCACATTCCTCCCGCGCAGAGCGAGGCTCTGATAGAGACACAACAACTAGATTCTAACCTCGACCCCCCAACGGCCTCTGAGTCTGTGACTGTCTGTCCTCGTCATCGGGATCAATAACTGTTAGCGTTATCCATCATCCATCGTATCGATCAGCTTCAGTTATTTATTCACACTTATAATCATTAATGTCAGAAACTTTATTTAACGAGTCGTAAACAGACAACGAGCTGGATGAAGGTTACTGAATTAATTATTCAGAACTTTAATTCATTTGAACGGGTGGACCCTTATGGAGCCGGCCTCCAGTGGCCGTTAGAGGAACTGCAGGTTGTGACGTGTGTGTGTGTGTGTGTGTGTGTGTGTGTCTGTGTGTGTGTGTCTGTGTGTCTGTGTGTGTGTGTGTGTGTGTGTGTGTGAGTGAGTGTCTGTGTGTGTGTGTGTCTGTGTGTGTGTCTGTGTGTGTGTGTGTGTGTGTGTGT
>JAGRRF010012897.1:27644231-27672460 GCA_019097615.1 Morone chrysops
AGCTGTTCACTGGGAGCTCTCAGTCCAACAGAGATATGTAAACGGCTCTCTGATTTCTGTTTCATGTGGACTTTAAGCAGGGATCAATGACATTTGAGGCTAGTTGCTGTTTCTCGTAGTCTTCCTTCTGTGGCTCTTCTGTAAGAAGTCTACTGAAAGCCGTACTTCAGTAGCCTCCATCAGCAGTTGCCCAGCGACGAGTACTGTTGAGTGTTGAGTTTAAAGAAGGAATCGGGATGTTTATGGAACTGTAACAGTGTGTTGGGAGAGCTCTGACCCGATGAACAGATAACGGTGTGTTTTACCCCCCCGGTGAGCGGCCGCGTTGGCAGATGTGCTGCTGTGTCACCAGAAAGTCATCGATGAACAGGAAACAGGCTGCCAATCTTCTTCCTGTTATCCAGCTGACCTTTGAACCCGGCGTTTGTTCCACTTCCTCCTCTCCGTCCTCGTTACCTCTCTCTCTCACTTTCACCCTCGCAGGACAAAATATCTCCCTCAACGTCTTCCTGAAGGGAAGTGGCGCTCTGAGGTGGTGTTGGTTGAGCGTACAGAGGGACGCAGTGGATTAAGCTGCTTCTACCTTCTTTATGAATCCAATGTGATCTGTTTACCGTTAATGTTTCAGGCCTAGCGTCTCTCTCTCTCTCTCTCTCTCTCTCTCTCTCTCTCTCTCTCTCTCTCTCTCTCTCTCTCTGCTTGCGCCTCGCAGGCTCAGCTTTATGTAAAATGAGCAGAATCTCTCCGGTTGAAACCTTTCTTTCCTCTGCGTGCTGAAGTATGTGTGAGCTGCAGGGATTTACCCGCCATTCAGCTGTAATCTGACACAGCGGCAGCGCTCTGTGCTGGAAGTGTAGAGATTAGTGGATGGAGACGGGAGGAAATACAGTTCTTACTACAGTTGTTACTGACGTCCACGTACAAGCTCCCCGTCCTGTCACAGTGATGCAGGTTGAGACCAACAGATCGGAGGTGCAGATCCAGATGTTGACCTTCTGAATGCGCTGCAGACCGAGGTGTCCCCACAAACGCTCCAGTGTTTAACATTCAGGATGATCTATGAAATATAACATGTATATATAACATTCTCGGCTGTTTCCGTTATGAGCCGTTTTTATCTACAGACGCTTCGGGTCGCCTTCCACGCCATGAACACTGGCTCTAGATCAGACCGGCCTTTGGCCCTCGTTTTACAGCCACTGTAGTTTTCCCTCGCTGTTGGAAAGGGAAGGTAAAACTCTCCAACTTCACTGCTGGATTTTGATCCTACATACTGGACCTATAATTTTTAGGGTCATCATCTCAAATAAAGTTCCAGTTTAACAGCATTGTTCTGAGGATTTTGGATCGATCTGAACGGGATCCCTGGTTAGAGCTCATTAATTGTAGGAATCGGATTGTGGGCAAACAATCTGCTGTGGATTAAAACTGCGTATCGAACCTCAATAGGAAATAATAAAATAAAAAAATCTGACATTTCTGCTCAACGTTTGAGGGAATTTTGAGCTTAAATTCAGGAAGCTGGCTGGAGGTTTTGTGTGTCCGTAATTCATTCAGTCACCTCCGTCCTCTGTCTGTCTTTGTGTTGCCAGAGAGGGAGGCAGAGGAGTCAGAGGATGGAGGGTGAGAGAGGGCAGGGGACATTTACGGTTACATAACAGTGCTTTCAGCATCTCACAGCATCACTGCACATCCTATTTTTATAACACACTGCTCTCTCTGTCTCCACACACACACACACACACAGACACAGCGCTGGTTTAATCACATATTGATTTTGTAAATAAACAGAGATGTGATCGGTCTATCCCTGTCTGTCTCTGATCCATCGCTCTGTGATTTCTCTCTTGAATTTTGCTTTATTGGCACGATTAAATAAGAGCAGGATTGCAGTAGCAGGTTGTTTACAGCAATTACTTATACGACAACGAACGTTACGCACATTACTACAGAGCTTACGTCATCAAATATGTATGTGATTGAATTAAATGTTGTTGTTGTAAGAACCAGGAGTTAAATACGTAGAATAAAAAGAAGCCTCTGCTCTGATTGGCTGATGAGATTTAAGGCTTTGACTCATTGGCCTGACCTCCAGGATGCTGAGTCATAGTGTGTGTGTGTGTGTGTGTGTGTGGCTTTAGTGTCTCTCGTACGTCTGGGTTTCTATTGTCACCTCAGTGAACTTTATTGACAAGAAAGTTTTTCAACATAATAAAATATAAATAACTCAATAAGTAGGAAATGAACATTAAAGGTAAATATAATATAATAATATATTATAATATATAACTACTGTTGTGTTTTTGTTACCTTAAAGAGACGTTTTTATCTACAGAGTTGGCGGGTCCTCTTCTGACTCTCTGAAACTAGTTGTAGTCTGTTCCAGTCCTGGGAACGTCTGGAAATTGATTAAAATGACCAAATATCCTGGAAATAATCTGTGTAAGCCCCTCGCTCAGATCGCCTTTGTAAAACCCAGGTTAGAGAACAACTGCAGAAAAATAGTCTGTGGTGAGAACTGCACGAAAGCGAGCTGACCAAAGTGTCCCATGAATGCTAAATGCTTACCTTTAACCAACCTGCATCACTGCATCGTAAAAAAGAGTCAACACAAGTTCTCCTGCTACCTTTTATGACCGTTTGTGAGCAAGTGCTGTCTTGCTTTTTAGATAATGATCTTTATCTCTCTTTCTATCTCTCTCTCTTTCTATTTCTCTCCCTCTCTCTCTGTGTCTCTTTCTCTCTCTCTCTCTGTGTCTCTGTCTCTCTCTGTCTCTGTCTCTCTCTGTCTCTGTCTCTCTCTGTCTCTGTCTCTCTCTGTCTCTGTCTCTCTCTCGCAGTGGAGGGCAGACAGGCGGCATGACAGAGGAGAAATGTCCCCAGCTGGTGGACTACTTTGTAGTGGCAGGTCTCGACCCTGCGGGGCCCTGGAGGCCCCTGGACGAGGATGGCAAGACCTCCACCAACTGCTCCTCGACGCCCTCCTCTTCCTCGTCTTCGTCGGGCCGAGCGGTGGAGTCGGTGACGGACCTGGCGGTGATCGCCCGGGGGCTCGGTGAGGAAGTGCCAGAGGGCTTCACCTGCATCGAGAGGACGCTGGGCGGACACTCGGCCGAGCTGAGCGCCGGCCTCATCAACAACCCGCACCTGTACCTGTGCTACCGCCGGGGGCGGGACAAACCGCCCATACTGGACCTGGGGTGAGACACACACACACACACACACACACACACAACGACTGATGTGCTGTGTTCAGGGACAGTACAGATTATTACTGATGGTGGAACCGATACTTAAAAACAGAAAAACTAAAGTGTCAAAATTTTACTTGAAAAAATCTTTTATTTTATGCGACCTTCTACTTCTACAACATTTTGGAGGCTAGTATTGTAGTTTTAACTCCCTTCCATTTATCTGATAACTTCAGTCACTGTGCAGGTTTGGATTATTTATATGAAATATAATCAAATAATAAATGATGATGTAATATTATAGTTATTATAGATATCCAGCAGCGTATAAAGTAATTAAAATTGATCATTCTGCACTTTTACTTCAAGTATATTATACATAATATTTTTTGTATAAATGCTGCAATAACTTTTCAACTTCATCCTAAAAACATATAACTCCTGATGAGTAACCAATCAGAGAGCTCTGTGGGCGGGACGCAGAGGTTCCCATACAGACAGTAGAGCCTCAGTGTCTCTCAGCGCCGGTACGGCTTTAACTTTGGCTTATGTTGTAATGATGATGTGATGCTCTGAGAATAATCTGCCCCTCGCTGGCTGCAGATGTCCTCACCGTGTGAAACTGAGTCCGACAGTCCGACAGCGCTGTGTGTGAAGGAATATGTCCTTATGATTAATAATAAACAGCATGTTGGGCTGTAGATGATTGTGCTCTTGTCATTCAGACAGTGCCGCTCTCACACAGGAATCAGGTCTTCATGTGATGGATATTAAAGCTTATGTAATAGGGAGGATTATGTAAGGCGCTGGTGGGCAGACTGAGTCGTGTTCTCTCTCATCACACAGACTCTTCTCTATTGTTTCTTTTGTGCTCAGTTATTTATTTACTCTGATTACACTCGTGTTCGGGGATAATGAGGCCAATCCTCTCACATCAGATTACATCTTTTTTGTCTGTAGCTGACGGGGCAGTGAGCAGGTAGCGAACCGGTGAGTTTCCCAGGGACGGGATGTCTGGGTGTTTGCCTCCCAGCTCACCACATCATTCTGTGAAATGATTTGATCAGACACTGTGAGGGAAGACAGGGACAGGTACATCTAAGACCAGACCAGGACCTCATGGTAGTTTGGCTGTCTGTGACTGATCTTAGCAGCAAAAAATGTCAAAACTGGTCCTCAAGGTGCGAACTACAGGGGAGCCGGGGGGGAGGGGACTTGGCTCTTAATAAGATATTTTAGGGGTCTCTAAAACATTGACAGTGTCAGACCCTCCAGGGTTTTGCAGGCTTGTTTTTCAGCATAAAATGTCTTTCTAGAAAAATGCAATGCAATTTGTTTTGCAAAAAAACTGAAATAATTCATTCAAAATCAAAGGCAACTTGTTTCCCAAACAATAACAACCAATCAGAGCCGAGAAAGACACTTTGGGTTGGAAGCTTGTGGAGTCTCACTTCCAGCAGACGAACTGGGAATATCTTTCTCTGTTCTGATTGGTTGTTTTTGTTCGGGCCCGGTGGATTCTTGTAAACACCATTGGGAGCCCTGGGAGGAGCCAGAGGAACCTGATTATCATGTTCTACTGTCAGGATATAGTAAAAGTCTCAGGAAATCCTCATCTTGCACAGTCGATAGCGATACCTTGACTTCCACAACACAACAATGCTTTTTTCTATACCAACTGTATAAAATGTTCACCTGGGAGCAGTTTTACCTCTGCACACTTTACTCAACCAGGGAAGAAACTGAATTTCTGTACAGTGTTGGTATAAAAGCAACATTAATAACAAACAGTCGGTCTGTAAACAACAGCACGCAGTCGTCTGTGCAGGTGAGCAGCTCGCAGTAAAAACACAGCGAGCCAAAGACCTCACAGTCCCGCACACTCAGGTGTCACTACTGATCTGCAGGTTTATTTCAGCAGGAGGGAAATCACATCACTGCTGCTTCAATGCACTCAGCTCTGATCTGCCAGCTTAGACACTGTAGAGACGACTGCACACCCCCAGCCTCACCCCCAGCCTCAAACACACTCAATGTATGAATGTGTTTCTGAGCATTACTAATCGTAGAGTACATTATTATTATTAGTATTATTAGTATTATTAGTATTATAATTCTTTGAAGGGATAGTCAAGTTTTAGGTTGTGGAACTACAGTTCCCATAAACACACAGTAACACAGTAAGAGGTGCCATGTCGTCAGTGAGTGGAACTGAACCTGAACCCTGTTTTTTTTGGCTGATATTTGTTTACATTTTGTGAAATTGGCTCCATTAAGTCTGCCAGATTATAAAGGATGAACATAAATACTTTGGTTTATGACCAACTACCTGCTGAACTAATGGCATTCCCACCAGCCTTCCTGCTAATTAGCAAATATTAGCCTATTAACACTAAACTAAGATGGTAAACATCCGCATGTTAGTATTTAGTAGTGCTGCGTATAAGTACAGCCTCACAGAGCTGCTAGCATGTCTGTAGGCTTAAAAATTACAACAGCGGTAGCTTCTTCTTATATCAAAATGAAATATTAATATATTTTTAATGATTATTTACTAATTGCATTATTACATTTTTTTTTACTTAAGACCATGTAACATTGTCTGACTGAAAATGATTCACAGTTTATATTCAAATCATAAGACCAACTTTTAACCCTTTTAGCTTTATGACAACCTCATAGTGTGTGTGTGTGGGTGTGTGTGTGTGTGTGTGTGTGTGTGAGAGAGAATCTGTAAACACACGAATGCTGAATTTATTTGTATCTTATTTGCAAGCTAACTGCCTGCCAGCAAAACTTAAATAAATAATAAATAAATCTCACTTCCTGCGCTGTGTTAATGAGACACTGATGTCTCCTGAGAAGTTGAATTAGTCTGAAGTAATAAACTCTGCCTGCAGGGTTCTGTATGAGGGGAAGGATCAGCTGAAGCAGGGCTGGTACGTCATCGAGACGACGCCCTACAGCCGCTCGGCCAACCTGAGCTCCGGCGGCGCTCCGACGGCTCACCGGGTGTTCCTGACGTACCGGCGGGCTCTGGACTCGCAGGGCCTCCACACGCTGGGTGTCACCGACATCGCCCTGCTGCTGCCCAGCAAAGGAGATGTCGCCCCGCACACCTTCTGCCGCGTCGACAAGAACCTCAACACCGGCATGGTGAGCACCCGTTCCCTGGTTGTATAGTTGTATATAATATTGTGGATTATGGTTCAGCATAATGAACATTTCTACAACGTTCTTCCATTAAAACAACAGAGTTATGTCAAACTCACCACTCTGAGACACTTCCTGCCGATGTTTCACAGTAAAAGTCTTTCAGGGAAGTAAAGGGATTTAAAATGCTAAATTAAAATGACTAAAAGGGGAAAAACTAAGAGAATTTGCAGAAATGTCTATTAATGTGTGTCATACTTAAAAAAAAAAATAAATAAAATAGTAGCCTGTCTCTAATAACAGCCAGGTTCACCTATTGAGAATTTAAGTGTTTTTTCCTGAACCAATGCAATGCAATGTGATTTATTATAATTAGATTTTTTTTAACTGCAGACCAGTTTCTCACAGTTGTGTGTTTGTGTTCGTCTCCAGTGGGGTCCAGCTCTGTATGTGTGCTACAAGAGAGCCGTGGCCAAAGCCAACGCCCTGGTCTACAAGGCCAGTGAGTATCTGTCTGTCACACTGCATCCAGGACCAAACACGGGGTCGATCTCATGACGGTTCCCACCACAAGTACAAAGTTAACATAATCCAACATGATAGGACCCGGATTAAAATGCTGGAATTTCCTTTTGATTTTTCCTCAGTAATTTTGGTTTAGTAACATAGTAATACTGATTATTTATTATATTTGCCCTTAATCTGATTTACTGCAGCACTATGAAGCCAAAGTAAATAGATTTTACTGTGATTTAATTGCAATAAAAGGATAAAAATGATGCCGAAATAACAACATCATGATGTTGATTTGTAAAAAGTCTGAATTCGTACTTTGTCGGGTCTGACCACAAGATGACGAGCAAATAACTTTTAAAATGCTTGTTTTTTTTTTGGATTCTGGCTCAATCTGGGGGATATATGCTAATTTGGTTCATAGTTAAACCAAAATATAGGTTTTAATCCACAAGTCATGTTTTTATTAAATATTCCCATCCGTAAAATATAGTTATTATCACATTAAAATTCAAATACAAACAGACTAATTGACGTGTGCTGCAGGTCTGATGAGCCGGTACCCAGAGGAGGACCTGGAGGCATTTCCTCTGCCGGAGTCGGTGCCGGTCTTCTGTCTGCCGATGGGTGTCACCGTGGAGAGCTGGCCTCTAAACACAAAGTACCAGCTGCCCGTCTTCTCCACCTTTGTCCTCACCTCCGCCTCCGGGGACAAGGTCAGAGACACAACCACACACAACATCTCTGCTTTAGGAAGATGGAGAATTTATTCATGTATTCATTATATCCTGTCTGAGGTGTCTCCCCCTGCTCTCCCTGCAGGTTTACGGAGCGGCCATCCAGTTCTACGAGTCGTTCTCCAGGGAGCTGCTGTCGGAGCGGCAGAGCGTGAGGCTCGGGCTGCTGAGCGTGGTCGACCGGCGGCCGATCACCAACCGCAGCCTGCAGGTGAAGAAGAGCATCTGTGTCCTCTCCCACTGGCCCTTCTTCACCGTCTTCCAGAAGTTCCTCACCTTCGTCTACAGATACTCCATCTCCGGACCCCATGTCCTGCCGCTCGAAAAGTTAGTGCATTTATTGATGCACTTATTTATTGCGTAAAGGAAGACTAGAGTCTAATGATGCTTTCTGAATTGAGAACCAATGGAAACAGTATCTTCAGCAAAGAAGCAAGCTACATCAATTGTAAGCTGGCTAGTTAGGTAGTTAAATCGGCTATTTTCATTAGCTATCAGATGTAACTAACTATTTGGATATCTGAAGCAAAACAATAGCTAACTAACACCAAACTGGCCAGCTAACGGTTGATTTTAGATTATGGTGTCAAATATTATTATTATTATTTTAGAGTTTCCATCTTCTGACAAATGTGTGTTAAATATTAATCACATTCCTTTGTTGTTTTACAAGATTTGTGCCGTTTTGAATTGTGGGCGTATTGATTGATGTTTGCTTTCTCTCTGCAGACACATCTCCAGCTTCATGCACAACGTCCCGTTTCCCTCCCCCCAGCGACCTCGCATCCTCGTTCAGGTAAAGACCGGGACTCGAACCCAAACACATTATTTGATGTGATTTTAAGAAAATATCGCCCAACTGACTCTTTCAGTCAAATTGTTGGATAAGATGGATTTTTTTTAATGTAATTTGGCCTCATGGAAAATAAAGGAGGACCAAGGATTAAGCCTTGAGGAACTCCACACGTCATGTTGGTCTGCTTGGATGCAATTGGAGGTTGTTAATTGACTTTTTCTCCCTTTTTGCTCTATGCCCCAATAACAGTTGAGCAAGCAACTTCCTCTTTTCTGTACTTGTATATGCTATATGCTCTATGCTAGGCTAAGATATGTTGAAAATAATTTAATCCTTAACTTCCTCCTTCAACAGGATGTAGGTGGTGATCTGGTCTCAGCCTCAACTGGGTAATTGTGCCCAATCAGAAGCAATCCATTTATTGATCAGATTCCAATTAGCAGGCAAATTTCTTGACATGATTCTCTCAATAAGAAATAATTTACTGATCTATCGGGCTCAGATTTGATTTCACTGGATGATATTATCACACCACAGGCGACAATTGAGTTGGTAATTTTGTTGGGATTATCTGTGTTAATATTTCCTGTAAATATTATTGTAATTAATCATTAATTAAAGACAAATTGTGGACATCATTCAGGTCAGTTATAAGATTTTACTCTCCAACTTCAGCTTCACAACCACAAAATGTGAGATTATAAACAAATTCACTCTTTCACTCAGGTATCAGATCCGTTGTTTGGAACTGATAGCAGTTAAACACTCAGGTAAACTTTCCAGACAACAGACAGTTGAGTTTACTTTCTCTTTTACTTCCTGATAAGTGGTTGTTTGAAACCGGTCTGACAGCTCGTGGCGCTCTCCCTGTGGCCTCATTTGGTTAATTTATTCACCTTCCACGAGTTGGCGAGTGAAATCTTCTCATAACTGAAGGAATGATAGCCAGAACTGCCACAAACTGATCCCCCTGAGTGTGTTTGTGTGTCTTCTGTCTCACTGTGAATGTCTCTTGCAGCTCTCTCCGTACGACAACCTGCTGCTCTGCCAGCCGGTCTCCTCTCCGCTCCCACTCAGGTCAGTTCATTTGACCTCCGCAGCAGAAAGATCAGGTTGTTTTGACACATAGAGGATAAAATTAACACTGAAAGTGCCCCTAAAAAAAAATCCATAAAGAGGGAATACTCTAATAAACAAATAAATAAATGAAATAAAATAAACAAGTAAGCTCATGGCTTTAATTCAACCCCCACGTCCATATATAGTATATTTTTATTTTTAAAAACAATTAATAATGAAATAATAATTAGTTCTATTTTGATTAAATAGTTTTTTATATTCAATTATGAATAATGTTTTTTTATTTAATATAATCTTTTAATAATTATTGACATTATTTTTATTATTTATGAGAATAATATTTTTTGTTTATATTTAATTGCCAGTATACTATTCTTTTATTAATGTGATTATTAGTGTTATAATATTTTACGTATATCTATAATATTTTGTAATGTTTTTAGCAGACTTTTTTCAGTGTTATATTGATAGGACATAGGACTATTATTATTACTATTATTATTATTATTTAACTTATTTGCTTTGAGAGTTTTTGTATGAATTAGGGTGAAATGGATTAAAATAAATGTATCACAATATATGTAATTTGATATAATGATATAAATATGTAGTGTGTTACATAAAGTAAATTTTTATTGAACCTCATATGAGAATATGAACAGAATATTAGTTTTTGTCTAATCCAGAAAAAAAATAAAATAAAATAAACATAAAACTCAAACTCCAACATGAATCTGTCCTGCTCATTGATCTGGAACATTGTCTGCAAGGTTTAATGCACTCACATATTAAAGATATAACGGTTTTAAAGAAAATGTGAAAACCTCTGACAGGTTTTAATCTGTTTATAGCTTTATGTGTACACACAGGCACGTACATGATGAAGGACGATGCTTCCTGTTGATAAACTATAACCTGTGTGTGTGTGTGTGTGTGTGTGTGTGTGTGTGTGTGACAGCGGTGCGAGCTTCCTGAAGCTGCTGCAGAACCTCGGTCCAGAAAACGCCTGCACGCTGCTGCTCGCCGTCCTCACCGAACACAAACTGCTGCTGCACTCGCTCCGCCCTGACGTCCTCACTTCCGTCAGTGAGGCCCTCGTCTCCGTAAGCCTTCACACACACACACTCACACACACACACACACTCACACACACACACTGACTGTCTGTAATAAGATCTATATAGTAATGTCTCTGTCTCCGTCTGTCTCCAGATGAGTTTCCCCCTGCGGTGGCTCTGTCCCTACATCCCCCTGTGTCCGCTGCAGATGGCCGACGTGCTGCTGGCTCCGATGCCCTTCATCGTGGGCGTCCACTCCAGCTACTTCGACCTGTACGACCCGCCCACCGACGTGGTGTGTGTTGACCTGGACACCAACACCATCTTTCAGTGAGTCCATCACCACGCTGGACTTACTGCTCCGTGGTTGAGCTGATGACACAGCGGCTTCATGACCATAATAATCCAAACTGTGCATTACCCAGTCGGCCTGTTCCTGAATCAGAGAGTCAGACGTGATTCACAATCATAACAATGTCTTCAAGCATCAAAAACAGATATACTACGTCGGGTATTTTAACCCCATTCCAAGTTTTCCAGTCATGTAAATTAAAATGTCCAAATATGCTGGAAATGTTTGTATTATATCCCCTTACTCAGATCACCTGCGTAAACCTGGTGTTGAAATTTGGCTGTTGGTTGGATAAACTGTATGATACAGGTTTACATAATGCAAACTGGAACTGACTTGCAGTTGTTTATTCGACGTTGAGTCTGTTTTTTCCAGATCTAAGAGCTAAATTCCTGATATCTCCATGCATACAGCTTAACAATGATCGAATTCAGTGTTGCTGTGGTTGATAAATGCGTGCACATTGATGTTAATTGTAATTGCAATGCAATGAACACTTAAACTTTCTAAAACTTTCAAGAAAAACTCTTGATGAGTTAAAAAGAGCTAATCAAGCTGGTATATACAGATTAATGCTGTAAATGCGTCATGATCGGATTTTCCTGAAGATCTGCACAATGTTGTCGACTTATTTGATAAGTCGTGTTTTGATTTTTTACTGAAACCCTTCTCACGTCTCAGGTCAGATGACAAGAAGCCGTTGTCATGGCGATCGCTACCCAGGAAGCACGGCAAGACTCTGTTCAACACCCTCACCAACCTCCACAAAACCCTGGAGAAGAGTGAGTGACGGCTCCGAACTGTCAATCACATGATTGATTGGCTTGTCAAAATAGAGTAACGACAGGAAACAGCGAAAGAAAGCTAAACTACAGAACGATACATTAAAACATTAAATATATCTAATAAATTATTGAATCTTAGACTTAGACTATTTAAATCAAATAGACACTCTGCTATATTTTCTCCTTCTCTCCTCGTCGCTGCAGTTTGCACTCCCGGCCAGGAGGAGGCGACGCTGGAGTTCCTGTTGACGGACTACGATCAGATCTACAGGAGTCAGAAGCAGCTGGAGCTGGAGATCCAAGAGGCGTTCCTTCGCTTCATGAGCTGCCTGCTGCGAGGATACCGAACCTTCCTGCTGCCCATCACCCAGGCACCTTCAGACACCACCACAGACTGCAGTTCCCTCTTCAACCTGCAGGGTGAGCACTGTTTGAGTGTGTTTCTTTAGTGGATTTTGATCTGATGGTGGTTATACAAACAGTGTCTCCAACATTAAGGTTAATGCTCTTGGTACAAGGAAATTCTGCACCAATTACATGTAAATATGGCCAGATTTTACTGAGATACTGTAACATGTCAGATGTTGGGCAGATGAACCAAACTACAGTGGCACCAACTTTTATTACTGTTACAGGAGGAACAGACAGGATAAACAATTTAATATATAAAAATAAATAAAAAGAATATTAAAAAAGTGGGACGAGCAGTGTTTTACCTTGCTTCACTCATCAAACGGTGGAAGATTAATTTGAAACTTCGACTTTGCTGATCGATGAATCTCTTCCTGCAGGTTTCCTGAAGTCTCGGGACCGAACGCAGCAGAAGTTCTACACTCAGCTGACGAGGACTCAGATGTTCACTCAGTTCATCGAGGAGTGTTCCTTCGTCAGCGACCGACACGCATGCCTCGAGTTCTTTGACGAGTGCGTCCAAAAGGTCAGAACTCACCATCTGTATGATTGTCACTCACACACAGTAGGAGTCAAAACATATTGTACTGTGAAACAGCTGCAGGAAACGTTGACTAACTGGAATTAAAGGAGCTGCATTAAGCAGGTTTAAGTCCTGTTTATTACATTGATCTCGGTTTGTACATGTTAACGATGAATCCTCCTAAACAAAAGTTGGTCATGGAGTTCCACAAGGCTCTGTGCTTGGACCAAGTCTGTTCACCTTATATGTGCTTTGTTTAGGCAACATAATTAGGAATCACTACATTAACTTTCATTGTTATACAGATGTAAACATGTGCCACAAGCTGGGGATACAGAAATGTCAAATAAAAGCTCTAAAGGCCTCATGTATCAGGTTAACGATCAGCCATGAGAGTGATCTCTCTCTTCGTCTAATAACATGAACATCATCTTCATTTTCTTCAGATTAATTTAACAGCGTTGTCGGCAGAAAGTTGTTGTTCTTATGTTGCTCGTTTCAGTAGCATCCCAACACATTTACTGACATTTAAATGGCGATAGTGTCACAAACTGCCCCCGGGTCAAATGTGCGTAATGGAACGTAAACTTAATTAGTCCACACTTACGCAGATGATAACCAATTATATTATATATATATTATATTAACTAAACTACAAGCATGCCTTTAATGATATAAAAACATGGAATGATGTTAAACTTCTGATGTTAAAGCTCATATACAAACAACTTTGAAACACATCATCTAAAGATGTTATGTATGTATGTAAGTATGTTATACTCATAAAAATACAATACATCTGTTCTGACTCCTCGTGGTGTCCTGGAAAAAGCTGGTTAATTATATTGAGATTTGATTATTTTGGGTGGAAATAATAATCTTTATTTTGAAGTTGTTTGCAATAACAAAATTTAATAACAAATTACAAAAACTCAAAACCAAGGAGTTTGTCAAGTGAACTTGGCCTGATCAAGAAATAATAGATATTATAAATAACCCAATAAAGAAACGAATGATGAGTATTCATGGTCTCCAGGTGGATGTGGAGAAGCCGGAGGAGGTGAGGCTGATCGATCTGGACGAGACTCACAGTGGAGAACACACAGTCTTCATCATGCCTCCTGAAGAACCGCAGGAACCTGACGGGTCTGAGTGTCCGGCCCTCTACAGGTACGGAGTTACCGAAACGTCCTTGTGTGTCCACGTTTAAGATCATATGTGCTGATGAGATTAATCCTATTCGTATCTCCAGTTATGAAACCTTCCCGACACTGAAGCCAGACCTCTTCGAACGGCCCCAGGACCAGCTCCGGGTCCCAGCTAAAGGCAGCGCCCCCAGTAGCCCTGCTCCCCGACGCACAAAACAGGTACAACAACAAAAAGCATTTAAATATATTTAAATGAGTAGTTTGAGCTCCCTCTGTAGATAAAAACGTCTCATTCTAAGGTAACGAAAACACAATGATTATATATTATATATTATATTATCGATTATATACTAATGAAAACATACCTATGGATATTATATTATATTCCTGACAATAAATGTTACACACAGGATCTTTAGAACATTCCTCCTCTCACAAATAGAATGTTATAAAGATTAAAACACAATCTTTCACTGCACTGCAAACTGTAGCCCGTGTAGAAACGCATATCTTTTTATCTCTAATCACATTTTCGTATATATTGAGCAAAAATACAATTTTGCTTGTCTAGAATTATTAAAATTAGCATAAAAACAGCCACTGAAAGACTTGCCAAAAATTAGTGCTAGCTAACGATTATCTAGCTAGTTATCTAGTGGAGTTTTACAGAAGATTCTTAAAATAAGTATTTTGTCACTTGCAAAACATCTTTTTTCTTTTTTGACCAAAAATAAGACTAATTTCCCAGAAAGAAGCCTTTAGATTTAGTGTTTGGTCTGCAATATCCAGCCCTTGTTGTTGGATCAATAGATTTATTGAATAGTAATTCTAAGTACTTGTAATCTGTATCAGGAGAGTAAAAGTCGGATCGGTGCATCTCTAGACTCTGGTTTTACATTCTGACCCAGTTTCCTCAATGAAGAATGGAGGAGGAACTCCATTTTATTTTATCATTTTATTTTAATGAATCATTATCAATATTTCACTGCTCATCCAATATTCAGCAGGCACAGACTGTGAATGTGAGTCGGTTCAGGCTGAATTATTCTCAGAAGATAAAAACGTCCAGTTTAACCAGATTATTTACACCACTTATATAAATTTGATCTTTGTTTTATTCTGTATGTAGCAATGGAGGCTCCTCTGCTGCTTTCAGAACAGCGGCACATTATGACTAAATAGTGCTGATCAAGAAATGTTTATTCCAGGATATCGACATGTCTTCATCTTCCAGGAAACAAAGAAGGTCTCTATGACGTTTACACCTACCGTCCTGGGTTCCCATCCTGGAAAACCTGAAAAGGGAAAATGGCCGGTTATCTTAGAAATAATCTATGTTGTCCTGGAAAATGTGAATTGTATTTTTTTCCCTCGCTCAGATAAACCTGGGTGCTGAATAGTGAGCAACTGAGTGAATTCTGTCCTGTATTGTCAAGAAAAACCCTGGAAATGTCCTGGAAATGTCCTGGGAACCCTGACAGTGGTATTTTTCCTCCCAGGAGATCAAGCTAGCCCAGAAGCGAGCTCAGAAGTACTCGGCAGTGCCTGACATGTGGTCCAAGTGTCTGCTGGGTCACTGTTACGGCCTCTGGTTCATCTACCTGCCCACCTTCGTCCGGGCGGAGAGCGCCAAGGTGCGTGCGCTGCACACAGCGTACGACGTCCTCAAACACATGGAGAACCGCAAGGTGGTGCTGCCGGACGAGGTGAGACTCTGATGGGGTCCAAGGCTGTTCTTGTGTCGAATGAGGACTTCTGTTATTGCTTCTCGTTATTGTCGCATACCGACACTTTAAGTGATAGATATATATATATATTTGATATGTGATATTCTGTAGGTTCACACTGATAATCATAAGCTAACAATAGCTTGTAGTTTATTGGACAGGATTTTGGTTTGGAGCGGTTATGTTGACGACCGTAGCAGGCGGAGGGCAGTAAAGCCGAACCCAGCGGACACACAGTGTGTGAGTGAGTGTGTGTGTGTTGTTGTGTTTCAGGTGTGTTACAGGATCCTGATGCAGCTGTGCGGTCAGTACGGTCAGCCGGTCCTCGCTGTTCGAGTCCTGCTGGAGATGAAGAAGGCTGGAATCACACCCAACACCATCACCTACGGATACTATAACAAGGTCCAAACACACACACACACGCACACACAAACTACACCGTCACACACGCTCAGTTTTTTATATAAGTGTGAAGAAGATTGGGGAAAAAAAGGATATATATAAATATAATAATGTTAAATAATGTTACAACACTGGATGTTGATTGAGACCAAAGTGTCAAAAAATGAGTTAAATGTAATTCCTGTCTAGAATACAGACTGAATAATATAAAATAAAATAAACTGAGCTTAATAACTCCACTAGTGCACTTTATTGCTCAGATAAAAACATGTTTTATTTTTGGAGCTGAAGGAAAAGTATGACACTTTCTCTTTCTTTTTACACTCCACCTTCATCATCTAACTCATGATTTACTGATGTATTTAGTTGCATTGACAAACAACCTTTTAAGTTTCAGTCTTAAAAACAAAATGACTGAGGTCAGGAAGCTGCAGGACAACAGATGAGTGGATGGATGTTTGCATTAATAAGAGGTTTAATCGGCTGTCCTGTGTCCTCAGGCAGTGCTGGAGAGCAAGTGGCCCTCCACCAGTCAGGGTGGACGTCTCCGCTGGGCCAAGCTGAGGAACGTCCTGTTGGCCGTGGCCCAGTTCAGACAGCCAATCAGACGACGGCAGAAGAGTGGCTCAGTGGGGTCGCACGGAGGTCAGAGAAGATTTACTTTTACTTTTCATACATTTAGCTGATTATTCTTGCATACTTTTACTGAAGTAATGTTTAAAATGCAAGATTTGTACTTCCCTGAGTAAAGAATGTAACTACTTCTTCCACCGCTGATCATTAGCAGTCGTCTGTCTCCGTTAAACAGTGCAATCATAAACATCAATAATCAAACCTCTGAAGTCATTTTTTAAAAGTTAAAGATAAAAAATTTAATTTATTCTGTTTGTTTTAAAGAAGCGATGATGGACCCCGATCTGAGGCCCCGCCCCCACTCCAATCTGATTCGTCAGTCCAGTTGGAGCGGCCTGTCTGAAAGCTCCAGTCACGAGTCTCTGACAGGTTCACTGGTGAAGAGCAACAGTCTGAGCAGCATGAAGACGGTGACTGACAGTAAGCAAAGTCTTCTGTGGGAACCCCCGGTGGATGGAGGCTGTAGTTTTACTCTTTTACTGTCAGTAGTACTTCAGTCGTCTCCCTTTCTGTCCCTCAGAGGTGAAGCCCGGCAAGAAGACCATCCTCCGTAACGCGGGGACCAACGGCTGCGGTGACGCCGTCTCCCGTAAACCTCCGATGGGACGCAGAGACACCTCCACCCCGCCTCCAGCGCCCCCTGGCGGTGTTCTGGTTCGGCGGAGCCAGGTCTGTCTGTCCACCTTCTACAAAGAGTGCGCAGAGTCGGCTGACTCGGAGCCGGACTGCGGCTGCCATCCTGCAGAGAGAGACGGCAGGTCAGTCAGTCAGGACGGAAAATCTGCTCAAAGCTGGATCCAATTAAATTCTCTGTTTTTAATGTCAATTTTAGCAACTAAATCATCAAAAAACATAAAATCGCTTTCATGTAATTTGCCTCAACTGACAGAGGATATTGGACAGTTTTCTAACGTTTTACCTTCAACTAGTTTTGTACACTTCACATCATTTATCTTTTTCCCTTTGACCTCCAGACCTGCAGGAACGCGCGACACAGCCAGCAGAAATAAAGTCGTAGACGAGAACTACAACAACGTCTCCTCCCCGAGTCGAGGAGGTCTGGCGGGGAAACTCCAGCAGCTTCTCACTCCGACCAGACACCGAGTGTCTGTTCGACGAGCAGCCAGCGTGGACGACCGGCGACCAGGAGGAGGAGGAGGGATAGGACGAAGGGTGTCTGAACAGAGGCAGTCCAGGAAAGCTCAAGTGGCTGAAACGCTGCTGAAAGCCAAGGAGAGGCTGGTCAACGCGACCTCAGAGGTTCGATTGCTCATATCTGAATCCGCTTTATTCTGAAAGTGTTGTCATTTTTTCCTTCTTCGCTCTCGTTTACCAGAACCTCAACTCTCACTTATTATTTCTCTGGCAATGGCCCCAGTGTAAGGCTAACATTAACCCTTGGGGACAATAAACCTCACCAGAAACATGTCCATGTTAAGGCCAGGACACACCAACCAGACGGCCGACCGTCAGCAGTCGGACTGATCAGTCGGCTCCTGTCTCCCCGAGTCGGTCAAAAAAGTGCCTCCGAACACACCAAACCGACGCCAACTGGAGCGTACGTTCTGCGCGTGCGCGAGGCGTAATACATCCCCATACGCCATTACTGTTTATATTCCTTACAGTGGTCTTCATCACCATCACTGATTACATTTATGATGTCTTATTTATTCTCCTGTACAGCATTTTGGTCAACTTTGGTTGTTTTTAAAGTGCTTAACAAATAAAGTTGGACTGGATTGGATAACAGCAGGCGGCGCTAATCTGTGTTGTCGCTCAAAAAAAAAGAAAACCGGAAAAGACGGATCACTCTAGACCTAGTAAACACAGAGCACGCTGTCGTCAGTCATTGTTTTCATCAGAGAGTTGTTGATAGTAGTAAACAAGGATCGTTATTGTCATCACTCGCTGAACGGAAAATACGATGGCTCTAATAATAACAAGATACTGGTGTTGTTTACCATCGTCACTTCCGTTTTCTCGTGCACTCACTGATTCGCTAGTCAAGAGCGAGCGCTCCACCAATCAGATTGCTCATTGAGGCCGACAGCCACTGGCCGATTGTACATGTCGAACTGACAACGGCACGGGACACACCGAACCGACTCGAGTCACCAACCTCGCCTGACTGTCCGACGGCCGATAATCGGGTTGGTGTGTCCAGGCCTTTAGTCTTTCCAACAATCACCAACTCTGGTTTGGTGGAAATAAATCTTTAATTCTCTGTGAATGACAGTTTCAGTCATTCACCATCTTCTTTGTACTAATCTGGTTCCATGTTGTCTTTTTTTTAGAGTTCGTTGTCTGTAGGAAGTGACCTCGACTTGACGGAATCGCCCAGTCCGGCCTATCCCCTGCGTAGGTCCTGGGACGCCAATCAAGAGGGGACAGGGCTCGAGGTAAACAGATCCGTCCTGCAGCAGCTTGCGTCCGACCCTCCCCTCACTGTTACCACTGACCCCTCCCTCCCCTCTCTCTCTCTCTGTGTGTTTAGGTGTTGATGTCCAGCTGCTCTCTGTGTCGCAGCTGTAACTCGCTGGTTTACGACGAGGAGATCATGGCGGGCTGGACGTCAGACGACTCCAACCTGAACTCGTCCTGCCCGTTCTGCTGCGCCTCCTTCGTCCCGTTCCTGAACGCTGAGATCTGTGACTTCGGACCCGTCAGCAGGTACACGCTTTCACCAGTGAACCAGATCTGGTATTGTGGTGCATTGTATGAGCAGGTGTGTAGCACCTGTGCAGACGACGAGGAGTCTGTGGATGCAAATGCAGCTAGCACAAGCAAGAACACACAAGATATTAAACACTCACTCCAACTGGGCGAGGTCGAAGGTCATCACTGCAAGTCTTTAGTGTCTGTGTTTGTTAACACAATGAATGTAATTCTCAAATGAGACAGTTTTTACCCATAAAGAAAAAGATACTTGAGATTCCTGTGATTTTATAAAAACATATGTATGCAAGCAACACAAGATAAAATCTTCTGAGTAAACAATTCCAGATTTGCTTACATTTAAAACAGGTTTACAGGTTAACTAAGATCTTTGTTTGGATGTTACTGGGAGCAGGCGAAAGAAAATAGTAAAGTTTTTAGGTAACAACATAGCGTCGCCCTCAGGAATCTGTATCTGTTATATATGGTTCATCCACACAGACGGCGTGTTCAGTTTAAGAGTTTCCTCTGTGTCCTTTTCTGTCAGTGCGGAGCGCAGCAACTGGAACGTGGAGGACGAGGTGGAGAGCGCGGTGCGGCCCCCCAGTGGTCTGGAGGCCTCCCTGCGACACCAGTGCAATGGCCTGAGCGAAGACTCCAGCTCCGAGACCAGCAGCTACTCAGAGAACAGCAGAACAACCACAGTACGGCACATTTATTACCACTCCGTCACACTTCCTGTTGCTTTAGCGTCCTCTCGCTGACCGTTTCTCTCTCTCGCCCCCTCCCTCAGGGCTCCTCGGTGGGCGGAGCTCCCCAGGTGACTGTGGCCTACCTGAGCCCTCTGGTTCTGAGGAAGGAGCTGGAGAGTCTGCTGGAGAACGAGGGCGAGGCGGTGCTGGCCCAGCCGCAGTTCCTGGACAACCACTCCATCATCTTCTGGAACCTGGTCTGGTACTTCCAGCGCCTCGGGCTGCCCAGTAACCTGCTGCAGCTGGTCAGAGCCTCGCCGCTGGTCAGCCAGTTCACACAGGTGACACACACTGACTGAAGCTGAATCCCCCAACTGTGAACAATAGAGACACGTTCACATCCAGAGATCCACAGTGTAGAGACTGTTGTTCCTTCATTCCGTCGCTGGACTCAACCTTTCAGCTATGTGTAGATCTTTGTTTCAGAGAGGTCTAGAAACATTAAAACCAGTGTTCAGCAAGTCTTCAAGAAGCTGCAGAGATACAGCTTCATATCTACAACAGCACAAACAAATCAAACCAGTAAATTCAATTATAAGATCAAAGATTTACAGTCCAGTACAATCCAGATGTATTATTATTATTTATTATTCAGCCCAGAACAGATTAAACAAACAGGAATTTCTGACGACATTTGTGGGACTGACGCTTTAAAATAAAGTAAGAAAGACTTTCTCTGTCTCTCTTTGTGCAGTCTGAGAACTCCACAGTGAGAGTGAGGCTCCTGTGGGACACCCTGACCCCCGACACAGACCAGTGGCCCCCGCTCTACATCCTCTGGAGGATCCACAGTAAGACAAAGACGCACTCTGATGCACAGCAACAAGAGCCTCCGCTGTCTGTAATGTTTTTATCTTTCCGACGGGACTCCACACACGAGCGCTGTAATATCTCTTCTCCTCCACCAGGTGGCGTCCCGATGAGAAGCTACGGCTGGAGGAGACACAACCACCCGTTCACGCTGTCCTTCCTGGAGGAGGTGCTGCGGTGGGTCGGCATGAACGAGGTGCACAAAGCCGTCACCCTCTTCCTGGATACGCTCGCTAAACAGCCGGGCTCGCCCTGGACTCAGAGGTGATTATTCATACTGGCTGTATATCGCCGGTTAGAACAGTTCTCAGAGAATAAATAAGTTCTCCTACAAGAGTTTAATCAGTAAAATGTGTATAATGTGTAAAGTCTCCAATGACAAGCCTGGAACGTGGCATGGGGAGTGCGATTGGTTAGTTAGGGTTACAGTGTCAGGGTAAGCCAATCAGAGGAAGGATAGGACGGGTCACGACTTCTCCATCCTGGGAAAAAGTTAGTTATATATTTATCTGATGGCTAATGTTACCAAAACATTAATTAATAAAGCCAAAACATGGCTAGAGCTAGAGTTTTTCTCTGTCTCAAGCTAACTAGTTAATCTACATTAATTGTATTTACATCTGATAGTTACTGTTAGCAAAACTGATCCACATCAATCATCAAGTTTAAAGCTACATTAATCATAAGTTATCTAGTTACATCTAATAACTTTGTCTCTTTATAATGTTTTTGTCTTTTCAACGTAGCACGGCAAGCATATAGCATCTCTTAGTACAGGAAAGGAGGAAGATGGCGAAGGAAAAGGGGGCGGGACTTAGGGAAGGGTCAATTTAAAGTCGTATGCGTTGTTAATAAATGAACATCGTGTGTTTTGTGTTTGACAGGAGTTTGTACAGAGAGTTCCTCTTCCTCACGCTGGCAGCTATGGGCAAAGATCACGTCGGTAAGACGGATTCTCAACATCTTTAATCTTTAACACATGAAATGTTACGATTAAAGTTCAGTGTTTAAGGTTTTAATTACACACGTTCTCATTGGTTCATGTCACTGACAGAGACATCTTACACATTACTGCAGTGATACTGACTGTTAGAGGAAGGTTCGACAGTTTTTATGAGCGTGATTGATCGGGAACAAACGCAGAGACAGAAATAACCTTGATAATAACCCTGTCCCCCCTCCTCCCTCCTCCCTCTTCCCTCCACAGCGGCGTTCGATAAGAAGTTCAAGGCGGCGTACACTCGGCTCAGCAGCACTCTGGGTCGAGAGGAGCTCCGGAAGAAGCGAGCACAGCCTCCGAGCCCCAAAGCCATCGACTGCAGACGCAGCTTCCACCCGCCGCTCGAGTGCTGATCCTCCAGGAACAGAAGGTCCCTGACGGCTCCTGCAGCGAGGGGAAGAGGAGAACCGGCAACCCCCGCCACCCCCCCCCTCCACCGCCGCCGCTCCGCTGCTGCCTTCACCTGCTCGTATTCTTCACCTCTCTGCTGCCTCCTGGTGGATGCTGGAGCGACGCGCTCCTTCCCGTAGCTCCGTTTGCCTCGTCGATGTGAATCCAGCAGCTCTTCGTCTCCGTTAAAGATCCTGATGGAGCTGGACTGAAGAGCTCGTCCCGAAACACACGCTTCTGTCAACAAAGCTGAGCCGAGATCTGTGCAGCGAGGGCGAGCGCTCCGGGCGGGAAGCTCAGGTCTGTGCGTGTCCAGAGTGATCGGCTGCGCCTGGTTGTAGTTTTTTCCCAGATTTTCTTTTTGAATGATTAAAATTGGACCTCAAAGTCCCCGAAGAGCTCGTTGGAGGACGTCAGATTGATCGAGGAAGAGAATCAGAATCAAACACTCCAAACACGACCCAGAAAGAAGCTTCAGACTCCCGATCGTCTGTCCGTCTGTTTCACGATCAATCCGCCTCATTTAAAAGAAACTTAACGTTCGCCATCGAGGAGACAACCGGCGTTCCCACGGTACTACAGTCACAATCCTTCCAGATCTTCTGTTGGTCTTCCAGACAGTTTTAATACAAAGCCGCGACACGTTTTAAGGTTTTGAACATTTTGCAGGAACTGATCCTTTAAGCTCGCGTGGCGTCAGCGGGGGGGCTGTCGTGGTGATTCAGCATTGCGCTATTATCGCCATGTCTGTTGGTTTTTGCTGATTACTGTGTAAAAGGTTGCTGCGGGACAGACAAAGTCGTTGGTTAACAGGGTTGCTCCTTAAGCAGCTACAGATAAAGGCAGCCGTACGCCGCGCTCTCGTCTTCAGAGGGACGATGTTACTGATGTTACTGAGTCGATGTCAGCTGATTGAGAAAAGAGTCTCACTGTTGGTGGAAATAAAGTTTTTACTGTGAAAAAATATGATCCGACCTTGAAACAGCTGCTTTTAAAACAGAGTTTGGTTTGACAGAGGATTTTTTTTTAACCTTAAAGTCCCGGTGAAACAGAAATCAGAGAGCAGTTAGGGACTGATAGGGTTGCTAATAACAAAACCCGGTCCAGCAGCTGTAGTTTCTCGAACCACGACAGCCCCAACGTCATCTTTGTTGGACGATAAGTTTCCACCTTTTATTGGTCGTCCACGCAAACAGAGAGCGAGTCGAGTCTTTGGTCCAGTTTCAGAAGATCCAAACGTCCTCCTCCTCAAACGGGAAGTGAGCAGTAACCTTAAAGCTCTCGTGCTCGGATCTGGATCTTCAGGACCTGGTAGACTCTAAAGTTCTGTCTTCAGCTTTCTGGGAACCCCCCCGCTCTAGTTTTAACCTCAGAGTAGAATCATGTCTGGATTTGGGTCTTGGGAGGAGGACGACGGGACTGTTAGCAGCTGCAGACAATAAAACTTCTGATTAATGTAATAACTCGTTAATATGTCCTTTTTAAACGTGTTAAATTGAGGTTTTAAATTGAGGTAAGAATATCACATTATTACATTTACTGCTGATTATTGTGTAAACTCTGTATTATAGGAGAGTAAAGTTATTTATGACCTAAATAAACAGAGTTTGTGTGATAATGTGAGTTTCCCAGTTAAAGCATGTCATTACATTAAACAGCAGTTAATCATTCTCGGCTGCTGAATGGTGACGGAAACTGAGCGGTTGATGGACGTTTGTGTTGACGCTTCAGAAAACCCACTCGTTGTTTTCAGCTGGTTGCGTTTGGTTTGGGCCGGGTTTTATTTAACTGTTAAGGTGGGATGTCGTTTCTAACTAAAACAAAAACCCAAAGCAGCAACCTGCAGTTCCTCTAACGGCCACCAGAGGCTCCAGCAGTGATGTATGGAAGACTGCAACTGCCAATATCAAAAATAAATAAATACTAAACACCAAAATTTAGGGAGGCACAATATGGATCTTTTACATTTTTTAGATTTTAAAAATAAATTCATAATATTTTTTACACACCTGATGGCAATAAAGGCTGAGATATAGTGAGCAAAGATCTGCTCTACCTAAAACTGACATCACTATTGTTTACTACAACAACAACAAACAATTCTGACTCTTTCAGTTAATTAAATAACAAACAATAAAGTCCATCAATCTTTTTTTATTTTCAATGATTGTTGTCACGTAAATGTTGAGGAATCTCGTCCCGAACCAGAGAGAGAGCGACTTGTTGTGACTGAGCGTCCTGTGGAGCGTGCTCAGTTTGTCTGAACGGATGCTCGTTCACCTTCCTGTCTGTCTGTCTGTCTGTCTGTCTGTCTGTCTGACTGACTGTCTGACTGACTGACTGACTGACTGACTGACTGTCTGTCTGACTGACTGACTGACTGACTGACTGACTGACTGACTGTCTGTCTGTCTGTCTGTCTGTCTGACTGACTGACTGACTGTCTGACTGACTGACTGTCTGTCTGTCTGTCTGTCTGACTGACTGACTGACTGACTGACTGACTGACTGACTGACGTCCAGTATGTCGGCTGACCAGTTCGACCTCCTTCTGAGCAGCAGCTCCACTAACCGTTGAGCACCGGGGCTTCTCAGTAAATCAGCAGGGATTTGAACCCTCGACCTCATTTTAGACAAAATCAAGAATATTAAAACAAGATAAAAATAGTTTAAACATTTTATACCTCCGATATCGATCAGTTCAGGTTTAATCAAGAAATTGATCTGATTTTAACTCTCTCACCAGGAATGTAAACAGGAAATGTAAATCATTATAATACAGCGATTAAACTAAAATAAGATTATAATCAGAAATTTCCTCTGTGGAGGACCGCAAGTGCCAAATTACGGACTCAAATAAATAAATATGCAATTAAATGCACTTAAAATATTAAAATAAAAACAGCCATTAATTTATGTATACAATTTTGTTTCATTTCCCTTTTACGTTTTTACCCCGTATTTATTTCCCCAGACTTATTTATTTCTGTTTTCTTTTTACATTTCTGCCTCATTATGCAAATGAGTTGGCTGTCATGCAGAAATAAATCAGTTTGGGGAAATAATGCAGAAATAAATCTATTTTAAAAGGAATAAATTATTAAATCAAATGTAAAATTAAATAGGAAAGTAGGTAAATTAATACAAAGGTAAATTAAAAACAGAAATTTTTATAAATGAATTCCTACATTTATCTTAGTATATGATGCATTTATTTTGACATTAATTTATTTAAATGATGTATTTGGCAGGTGCGATCCTCTATACATTCCCTGCTGCAGCCAAGAGCCTCAGAGAAAAAACAAATAACTAAATCTGTATCTGCAAACTCTTTTTGTGTGAAAATATGGAGTCAAACTTTTTAAAAAGTGGAAGTTTACTGTTGTTTTTTAATGTGGCAGCTCAGTGTTTGTCGGCTGAGAACGGTTCACTGCAGCAGCTTCACTGTCACAGAGAAAAAACCCTTCACTGTATATTTGAAAGCACCGGACGTCAGTAATTTAAGGGAATTTAACTTTGTGTTGCCGGTTGTTTTATTGGTTGGATGATAACAGTCAGCGGAGGAGAGGAGCGTATTTAAAATAGATAATTGTGTTTGCTGTTGTAATTTATATATGGCTGTGATTTTGAGTTGTAAATGTTAGTTTTTTTAAGAAAACACAAAAATAAAATACCGGGATGAGCCCCAAAAATGTGTGATTTTCTGCCACTTTGTTGCTTTATAAAAGATAGTTATTGGCTAATTTAAAGATATTTTGTTATGATTAGCAGACTGCAGTAAATGAACCCTGGGTGGCCTTTCAGTGAAGTTTCACTGAGTTAGTGCAATCTAAACAGGAAGTTTACCTTCAAAATAAGTGCATTGTGTGACTTACTCATTTAAAATCATTGAAATAATTAAAATCTCAACTAGAAACTAAAATAAAGCTTAAAACTAGGACTATACTTTAAATATATACAGTGGCAATACATTGGTACACTGTAAAACAAAAATAAAGCCAAAAACTGTAGAATAAGAAAAATAACTGACTCATAAAAATACAAGGATTTTCTATAATTAAAATACAGATTTTAGCTTTAATTTGACATAATATGTTGTGTAATGTTTAGTTAAAGATATTTACACAGTAAAACCAATTAAATAAGCTATAAATACAGGTGAACTTTGCTATAGTACAAATAACCACACTTACATTTACAGCAGAGTGCTGTTATTAAATTTGTATTATTTTAATCTGAATGTTAAAAGTTATAGAACTGTAATAAAAGTAATTATCTGTGAAATTACAGTAATTATTGCTGTTTTCACTGATTAAAAACTGTATTTGGACAGTTTACCACACTGATAAACAACATTTATTCAACATAAAAATGTATTAACAGCATTAAATTAAAATGTTATATCTGTAAAACAAAATATAGATTTAATCTTTTTATGTGGAAAAAAATGAAATTTTTTTTATAATTATTTAGTTAGTTAGTTTTTCACATTATTTTACATGAGATATGTAAATTCACAGGATATTGTTGTAATAATTAGATTAGTTCTACGTATTTAAAAAATACAGAAAAACCCTGTAAATGTACAGATTTATTTTACAGTGTTTATTTAGTATTTAATGCACATTGTCTTGATTGGTGCGTAAAGGTGAGCAGATACAGGTACGTTGTTCTACAGGAATAAGTTAAATTTTCAAAAATACACCTTTCAATATCATTGTATAATAACAACAACAATAATAATACAAATGAATACATTGTTGTTGTAGACCAAGTTATTTGACACTTTTCTACAAAAGATAATTTATTCTAAGTGGGTTTTAAACACAACAGTTTATCCAGAAATTGTCTCCTTTATATGTTTGTTATCTTACAGAAAATATGCTCACAGGCCATTTTATTAAATCTAATTTTAAACTTATTTTTAATATATATTACACTGTTAGTCTATTAGGTAGTAATCTCAGTAATCTTGTGAGTCTGATCTATAATTGGTTTCAGCTCACAAACTCTACAGCAACAGAAATGTACTTTTATTGATTGATTTGATTCGGTTTAATGTTACGGGACAGTTAATGAACATTTTCTTTCTGGCTAATTTTCAGCTGCAGATCAGGAGCAGGTATAATGGCGGCTACATAATCAATAAATCAGACTATATTTGTAAAAACACTCAGTCAATTTAATTTGGCGGAATTGGGCTTCCATAGTTTGTATTTTATTTTATTTTGAAAATCGATGACCGGATGTCGTGTATTTTCGCTGACTCGACACTGGTCGTGTTTTCTCGGCACACAGATTCAGCACCAGTAACCAATTAAACCCCACCCAGTGAGCCTCCAGTATGTGACCTGTGGGACGGACCGGTCACCGCTGGAGAACCAGTAAGAGCCACCGGGAGGACCGGGAACCAGGTGGGTCTCATTTAACGGTAAAACCGGCTCCGACGACACGAGGGCTGATTGCGTTTGTTGTTGTTTTCTGTAAAATTACTGAAGAATATTTGGTTGTTTGTTGACAAACATTAACGTTAGCTCTCATTCTCCTCCGTTGTTAGCCTGCGTCGTTTCCCCAGACTCCGTTTACAAATCGTTCAATATAAGCGGCTCTTACAGGTAAAGATGCAGCCGGTGTCATAGACAGACCCTCTCAAAGAGTTGGAAGTTTTAGTGGAAGACGTGTTATTTAATGTGATTAATGAATGCCGAATTCAAAAGTGGTGAACACAGATACAGCAACTGGTTTAATAAATTAGTTTGATGTTATATATCTGTATCTGCAAACAAGGGAACTTTAAACTGATGCGATTTTAAATGGAGTTTGGAGCGAAGGTTTTTTCAGGAGCAGAACCTGCGCATCATTTTGGCAGACACACACGAGCTGTTGCGACTTTTATTCGGTGTTTGTAATAAAATCCGGTTAAAATGAGATTATTGTAATAAATGGTGTTTTTAAGTGGATGAAGGTGCGTTTATTTTCCGTCACTGAGCAGCGTGTATACTGCTGCTGGGCGGGGCTTCCGGTGGCGCTGTCCGGCAGCGTGGTGCTGAAACACACACACACACACACAGACACAGACACACACACACACAGACACAGACACACACACACAC
>JAGRRF010012897.1:27676777-27690251 GCA_019097615.1 Morone chrysops
ATATACACATATATATATATTCAAGAATTCATTCAATAGATTCAATGATTAATTTCCTAAATGGCTCTTTTCCTATAGAATATACTTAAAGCAATACTTTTAATTGATGTTTCTTTTCTCTTTTCTTAATTTGAGTTAAAAGTATTATATTACTCTAATACTGTGATACATTGATTAGTTTACTGACTACATTTTTTAATCAGTAATTGTATCAGATTACATTTTTACAGTAACCCTTCGAACCCTTTTGTATAACATATAATGAATAAGTCTAGAACCCTTAAAGGGACAGTTCACATGTTGTTGTCTCTTGATGCTCCACAGACCTGCTGAAGGTGCTCCAATCAGCAGCCAGAGCTCCACCGGCCACCACCCAGCCCCCGGCCAGAGCCCTGACCTCTGACCCCACCACCAGCACCAACCCTCCAATCCTGACCACAGCTTCTGCTACGAGCACCGCACAGTCTGGTAAATATATGACTATTTGCTAGCATTAGTTAATTTAAGATGAGTCTCTTCTTCTTGACGTTTTCCCACATATAGCCGAGCACATAGCGTATCTAAGTACAGGACAGGAAGAAGGTGACCGAGGTTCTGATCGAGGGTTGCTCAACTGTCATTGTAATGTGGGTCAATATTATCTGTCCTTTTGTAGAAGCTTTGTTTACTAGCTACGGATTCCAGTTTTAAATATACCATAATCACTTTTACCCTCCTCCCTCTGTCCAGCATCAGAGGTCAGGGGGTCAAACCGTGGCCCGGTGGCGGCCGTGGGTCCCGACAGGAAGTTGTTCCTCCCGGTGAGCAGCTTGACCCTCGACGGCAGCGGGAGCACCGACGACCACGGCATCGTCAGCTACCGCTGGGACGCAATCAGGTAGGACGCAAACAGTCGGCCACGTTCAGGTAAATTCATCTGACTGTGGTTTTAACAACGTGTTTTTTTCCCAGCGGTCCTCCGGGATTAAAGCTGGAGGGAGTGGACCAGGCAGTTGCTACGGCAACGGGCCTTCGAGTGGGACGCTACACCTTCAGGCTGACCGTCTCCGACCAGGAGGGGGCGACGGACAGCGCCTCACTGACTGTCAGAGTGGAGGAAGGTAAGAGGGTTTATATTCACTCCCCGAAAGAACCCGACCCGTGACACCGGCTCAAAGGTTCCTCTGTCGTCCTTCCTCCTGCAGCCACAAGTCTTCCTCCCGTCGCTCACGCCAGCGGCAGCCACACCCTCACTCTGCCCAACAACTCTCTGGTCCTCCGAGGCTCCGTGACCGATGGGGACCAGACCGAGGTCCACTACCTGTGGGTCAGAGACAGCCAGAGTCCTGCTGCTGGGGTTAGTACGGAGCACTCTTCCATAACGTCTTAAACTGAATGGATTACGTTGGATCATTTTTAAATAGTTGAGTTTAAAACAAACATATTTAAGTAAATGCCTGTTTGCAGGACGTGCTGTACGGCTCAGACACTCAGGCCTCCCTCTACCTGTCCAACCTGGTCGAGGGCACCTACCTGTTCCAGCTGAGGGTGACCGACGCCCAGGGGCGCTCCAACACCGCCGCGGCCACCGTGGAGGTCCGACCAGGTAGGACAAGAACAGAAACTACTGCTTGGTTTTAACTGACGGTCACATGCTGACGTGAGAGCGGCTGTTGTTGTGTCCCTGCCGTGTCTCCGTAGAGCCCGGCGGCGGGGAGGAGGTGGAGCTGGAGATGTTGGTGTCGGTGTCTCAGGTCAGCGTGGCTCAGAGGGACACGGTGGTCCGACAGCTCGCCGCTCTGCTCCACGTCCTCGACAGCGACGTCCAGGTCCGAGCGCTGCAGGGACACTCACACCTCAGGTACCTGGTTTACTGACGACCTGATATTGGAGTTTGGATGCTAAATGACAATTATTAAAATAAAAGAGAAAATGATTGTTTTAAGAGTTTCTGTTTCTCGCTGTGCAGCACGGTGTTGCGGTTCTCGGTTCGGGGCCCCTCGGGACCGATCTCGGGCTCCAGGCTGGTGGGTCTGCTGAGAAACCAGCTGCTCAGAGAGAAGAGCGACTACCTGCTGTTCAGAGTCCTGAGAGTCGACACCGTCTGTGAGTTCAAAATTACACACCGATCTTTTCTATGTGGGTTGTGCACTAATCAGACGACTGCTTTCTTAAACAAATAACTTTATTAACTATTATTATTTAAGCTTGATGTTCTTTAACATGTTATTGAACATACACATTGCTGAGAGCTCTCACTCTGTGTTGCTGCCACAGTATTGTAAACAACAGCGCCCTCTGCTGGATAAACTGTGCACAGACACCAATATATAACCCCCTCCAGTATTATTGTCTGCATTATATATCGGATATCAGATAACACGTACATCGATATGTCTGCGATCTTTGTTGCATTTTGACCAATTATTACCTCAGTAGGTGAAGAAATATCAGTTTTAATTTGACATGGCTCCATGGTCCTTAGGCAAGACACCGAACCCCAACTCTGACTGACTTTATTCAATACATTTAATTAAATTAAATTACACAGATGTGCGTCAGGATATCAAAATACAGCCACGTCAGACTTGTTTCCACTTTCGCCCCCGTTTTCTTTCAGTGTGTTTGCTTCGCTGTTCGGGGCGTGGCCAGTGCGATCCAATCACCAAGGAGTGCACATGCGACCCCTTCTGGACGGAGAACCTGATTCGGCGTTACCTTGGCGACGGAGAGAGCAACTGTGGTAATTATAAGCACTTATTGCCCTTAAAGACTTTATTGATCACACACTGGAGATACAACACAGCAGTCTGATGTCGGGGCTCACTGTTCTTCCTGTCAGAGTGGAGGGTGCTGTACGTCATCCTGACCAGCTTCATGCTCATGGTCTTCATCCTGTCGGTCGGCTGGACCTTCATCTGCTGCTGCAAGAGGTGAACACACGTTTACAGACCCTACACCGATGTTATTCTGATTTCTACGGGAGCCCATTTCTGCCAATGTGAGGGGAGAAAAAGATTAGTGTGTGTCTGAGTCTGTTTGTCGACTGTGTTTAGGAGGAGGCAGACCAAAGTGAGGAAGAAAACCAAATACACCATCCTGGACAACATGGACGAACAGGAGAGGGTGGAGCTCCGACCCAAATTCAGTGAGTCACTTCAGGCCAGAGTCTGTATGTAAAGTAAGACATTGTGCGACTGTACACTTAAACCTTTGAGGTAAGGTAGGTGTAAGTTAAAGGTTATCTATATGAAATTCACTAAAACCAAAACCAAAACAATGGCTGCTACGACCAGCCAGGCTCCATAAACAAAACCAGTAATTTTACCTGGCAGATAATCGTAAAACAAAATGAAACTCACCAAAACCGTCTGCGTTAGTGTTTCCAACAATCACCAACTCTGGTTTGGTGGAAATAAATCTTTAATTCACTGACGTAGATGATTGATAGACTGATTTGTAAAAAAACGTTTCAAAATAAGCTAACATTAATTCTTGGGGACAAATGAGCCATTAAAGTGCGTCCACTAACAGTAGTTGTTTGTTCCACTGACAGACTCAGGTTGTTATTGTCAGTGTCATAACAGCATTATGAAAGGATCCCTACAGAGATAGACCTTTAGTTTAACCACAAACAGCCGTAATATCACTATCACTCTCCACCAGACTCCAGAGACATTTTACCTTCAGATCATCGTAACTTCATTAAAGTGAACAGAAACAGAATAAAACTCATTAAAGCGTCTCTGTTAGTGTTTCCAACAATCACCAACTCTGGTTTGGTGGAAATAAATCCTTAATTCACCGACGTGATGATGAAAACAGCAGTTTCAGTCGGAGCAGACCGGCTATGGAAACAAACCACAGAGAGGCTGCGATACAACACAGGCAGAGGGAGAGAGACCCCATGACTCCACTGTTTCTGTACATAGATATAGGAGAGTCCAATAAACGCTGATCACCTACCTGCTGCAATGAACCTGAAACACTTAAAAATGATTTCTTAAAAACATAACCCTGGAAAGTGATTAAAAAAAAAAAGCTATGCAGTAAAACAGAAGCTTTAGCCCACAAGTGGAGGCAGGACAGCAGAGCAACCTATCAAAATAAAACGGCCCACATTAGAAGAACACTGAAGTGCAGGACCTTTTTTTTAAAAGACGTTCAGACTCAAACTCCTCCCGTCTCTGCAGGTATCAAACACCGCAGCACGGAGCACAACTCCAGCCTCATGATGTCCGAGTCAGAACTGGACAGCGACCAGGACACCATCTTCAGCCGGGACCGACCCATCCGCAGCAGGAACCGGCTCAGCAGCCAGGCCGCCCGCAACGGCAACGCCTTCGGCTGACGGGACGGAGAGATTTAACTCCGTAACGATCAAAGGACTTCATTACCCAGAAATCCTGTGCCGTGAGGTGAACCAGTGTCCCATTCCAGGGTCAAACTCCTTCGAAGGACTTGAGGAGACACAGGAAACATCCAAATTTGGGCAAAACAAGTGAGATATTTATGACAACCTTGAAGGCGCGTGTTGAAAAGAAGAATTTTGGGAAATCGTCTTCCCCACAGCAAGAGTAGTAGAGAGATCCAGGATGGGGTTAGCCTAGCTTAGCACAAAGACTGGAAGCAGGTGGAAACTGCTAGCTTAGCTCAAAACCACCTTCCAAAAACAGTTACCGTTTACATGTTGTAACGTCTTAGCTAACAAGCTAATCACCAATCCATCCAAGTTAGCGGAGTTTAGCCGACCCCAAGCTAATGATGGGGTCAATTTAATTTATTGCTACATCTAAAACTTAAACTGATCACTTCTGCTGAAATGTGCTTGCTAAAGACAAAAAATCCCTCCAGAAACCTCATTAGCTACAGGAAGGCTTTAGTGTCCAGTCAACAGTGTGTTTAGCTTAGCTTAGCACAAAGACTGGAAACTGCTAGCCTAGCATGTCAAAACAAATATCCAACTTACCAAACCTGCATAGCTGTCAGTCTGACTAGCCAACAACCTAGTCACCAGTTTATCCAAGATTAGTTTTGTTGGTCATGACCTAGAAGCCAACTTTAAGCGAGCTAACCAAACTATGCGAAGAAGCTAAATAGACAAAAAAAAAAAACTGTAAAAATGCAGTTTAGAGTTTAGAGAGCAATAGAGCCATTTGTCAACAAACGCTAGCTTTCTATTGGATGGACCGACAACTAGTTTGTTAGCCAACAAGATACAACATATAAATCAGTTATTGAATATTTGTTTAGTGACAAATCAACTGATGAAGTTACAGAGCTCCTTAACTATCCCCAAAATGTATAATAAGTTAGTCATAAAAAAAAGGAATCACAATGTTTATTATTACAACTTCATCTTTAATTTTCCATTAATATCTATAGTCAGAAATACAAAACTTTTTTACAACACCTAACTAAAACATTATATTACAATTAAAACCAATTTCACATTATATTAGACACAATCTGTACAAACCTGAAGAACAGTGGACGGTGGGAATGTATCATATCTTTATATCAGCAAACCTGCAGCTTAAATTTAGAAAGTGTTACTTTATTAGAGCTCTGTAGGAGGTTAACTGGACATAAAGCACATACAGTAAGTCCAGTTAATTAGGTACACCTGTACAGTCTAATGCACTCAGCTCTAACTGTTCTGCCATAATGTAGACTTCCTAATATTCTGACCCTCTTATGTTTGTATGTGAGCTCAGAAACACCTCAGTAAATGCACCTTTAAATCCGTAGGGCTGATCCCAAAAAGTCGATAATTGGAGTCATGAAAACCCCCGAATTGACTCATTTTGTATCGCTGCACTTTTGTTTTTTAGCTGTCTGTGCAAGTACACAGAGCCGAGTCTCACAATGACCATGATTTGTGAAACTAACTGAAGGAAGCAGAGAAAGATAACGGAGGGCAGCCGGACACCGTACCGCGGCTGCTCCGACTCCAACAGCGCCGTCAGCAGCCCGGCAGGAGAGACGCTCAGCGGACAAACACTTTTACTCTCTCTGACTGATGGTTTCACATCACAGATGACACAGAAAGACATTAAAACGAGTCCAAGTGTCTTGGACTCACCAAATATGCACTTCAGTAGAGTCCAGCAATGTATGCTTCGGTTTCCTCCTTCGAAACAAAACTACTGATGAAGCGCTTGATCAGAAAACCGGTATTGATTAAATTCATAATCCATCTGGAGTGAGCATTTACACTCGCTGCCATGTAACCAATCAATGGACTCATGGCCTTGTTTCCACTGCGGGAGCTGCTGATGTAGGAGTTCAGTCAAATCTTTGCTTTAAATGGCCAAATCTGAGTCGGGAGAGCCCAGTAACTGTAACAAACATGTTACTGAATTTCTGACATCAACAAAAACTCTATATTATATACTGAACATTATAAACCTCGTAAAGAATCTGTTGAAGAGTTTTGTTAATAGATGATGTAGGTGTACCTAGTAAAATGCCCACTTATAACCTTAAACTGGATCATTTAAAGTCCAGGTGAAACAGAAGTTTACGGATTTCCTGTAAAAACGAAGGAAAGCAGAGTTGTGTTTCAGTATTCTCTCCATAAAATATGATCCAGTTTCACCAAAATCACACAGAGAGAGAGAGAGAGAGAGAGAGAGACTGACTTTATTCATCCCCAAGGGGAAATTCACATTGTATTTGTATAGTAATCAATGAGCTCCGCTAGCTAACCAACTAATGAATCAGAAATGATTAATTATTAAGACAAAATTATTGGATCTTAATGAAAGTAAAATACAAAGAAATTGAGGTTTTGTGAATGTTTTTGTCAGACATAGTTAAATAGGGGTGCAGTGTAACTGAGGATGTGATCTTAAAGAGTTAATTTCACCTGGACTTTAAAGGGTTTCTGTCCTCTCTGGTCCTGGAGAACACCTGTACCTCACTGCAGCAAGACGTTAAACCACCGGAGGTCAGCAAAGACAAGGATTTCAGGGTCTGTTCAGTTACTCTTTAATAAGTAAACATAGATTAGAAATAATAATTACATGGCACTTATGACAACTATAATTTTTACTTTCAGGCTCAGAAAAAAGATTCATGTGTTATCTTCTAATTACACAATAACGAGGTATTTATTAAACTACTAATCTAGAATAATTAATGACATTTGATCTCCTTACAGGAATATTCTGACATTTATTTCTACCAATAACATTAGGTTGTTGGCTGCATGCATACTATTCAACATCAGACCATTCATTCAACATTTATATTCATTTATTTATTTATGTTTTAGCAATACTGATGTCTGACAGATGTTATTCAAATGTTTCATACTGAAGCTGTTAAGTGTTGTATAAATGGCACATTAATTATCAATAGAGTCAATCTGAACATGTGTTCAATATGACAGCATATATTTATGTTTTAATCATAGAAAAATACAGTTTTTACACCAACAGACCAACTACAGGACACCAGGATGTTCAATACAAACAATTTTACAAAAATCTACCAAAAAGGGTTTTTTTTTCTGCGTCATTTTATCACAGTAAATTTTTCCTTCTCTACCGAGTGTCCGGCTTATTTCCCGTTTCAAACGAGGATCTATGTGCTGCTAGAAGAAGTTCACATGTAGGAAAAAGTTGCAGTTTATATTGTTTTTTTAGCACTGGAACGTCCGCTGTGTGGGAGACGGCCCCGCACGATGCTATATCAGAGACCATTAGCACGTCTGTCCTGGTGTTTACGGGATGTGGGGAAGTTCATTGGAGAGGACTTGTCATGTTCCCTCTGTAAAAAATATTGTTTGAAAATGTGAATAAAGTATAAATCGACCCTTTGTGCTTCTTGTCCAATTAAATTATTATTTTTATGTCAAATGAATCTCGTTTTTGGTGACCACAAACACACTCAAAAACAAGGGGACATGTTTTACCAATATGTATGAACATTGGTACGCACGGGGATCATGACCAGAAAGCCTCTCGTACCACAAACCCTACACGCAGTTGGATTGAGTGGTCATTTTTAGAGATTTAGCGAATAAACGTTGTGCTTTTTGTGACTGTGCATCAAACAACCTACAAATATTCAGTACTAATCACAGCGTCTCCTACTGGAAACAGGAAGTAAGCCGTATGTGCCAATCACCATCTGTTTTATGTGGAATTTTCATGGTATGGTCTACACCATGCTGAGTTAGCATGATATTGTCTATTGTATTTAAGCCTTTTTTACAGAGTTTAAAAATGTGTTGTTTTTTTAAATCACTTTCTTTAATGTGAATATTTGCTTGAATGATGTTCACTCTCTCAATTAAAGATTTAAAGAAAAACATTTACCTAAAGTTGGTTTTAACTGAAGCTAATTATTGCCTGAAAGAAACTGTTTCTTATTAAAAAAAAAAGGCAACAGAGGAGAATCAAGAGGAGCCCGTCTCACTGAACCCGTCCTGACAGCCGACGGATAATAAAAACTATTTTATGATTTGTCAAAAGTTACTCGACTACTTTCATCCCCTCATTAACAGTGGAGTCCACTGATATTTTATGTTTAATTGAAAGGGTTATTTTGCGTTATGGTCAAATTTAAAGTCAATTAAAACCTGAGCTCTACAGTTAGGAGCTATAATGATAGTACCGGCTGGACCCGTCGCTCCGTCCTGATTCAGGGTTTGAGGCCTCCGAAGCACATGTACTTTACTTCCAGATACTCTTTGATGCCGTACTTGGAGCCCTCGCAGCCCAGACCAGACTGTTTGACCCCACCAAACGTGGCCTCTGGGGTGGACACGAGGCCCTCGTTGATTCCAACTATCCCCACCTCCAACGCCTCTGCCACCCGCCAGATCTGACTCACATCCTGCGAGTAGCAGTAACCTGAGGACAGAACAATGGAGAGATCAACACAAGCCCCCCAGGCTGGGTCGTTTTTAAAGCTTTAGCTCCTTCAAAGTCCACATTTTAAGACTGAATAACAGGTGACATTAAAGGCTCCCTTAGGAGGACACAACTGAAGTGTGCAGAATATGAAATGATTGATAGTTTTTGTAGTAAAGTTAAAGCCTAACTTAACATGTGAAGAGTCAGAACTGTTTGTTGTGTTAGTAACAGTTGAACCGCTCAGCAGGATGGACTCACCTGCCAGTCCAACATTAGATGCGTTAGCAATAGCCAGAGCCTCTTCCTCTGTGTTGAACCTGTAAAGCAGAAACAAAACCTTCTGATTGGTCGACAGACGTCTGCAGCACATGAATACAACTAGCTGTCAGCAGCACTTCCTGTTGGTTTTAATGCAGAGTTAGGGTGTAATAGTCCTTCACTATAAGCTAATATACAAAATATGGAATGATTCTAATAAACAAAGAAATATTGTCACTCTAATTTTATAATTTATAGTGACTTCCCTTTATGTGTGTATGTGTAATATTTGAACAACCTAGTATATCATATGAAGTATAGATCAATAAAGTATGAACACATTAAAGCTCCAGTGTGAAACATTGAGGAGGATCTATTCAGTCAGAAATGTAATATAATATTAGTAGGTATGTTTTCATTAATCAGGAGGAACTCGGGTTCTGTTCAGGATTCAACAACAATCAACAATAAATAATATTTTCATTGGGAATAAATCTGCTTCCTGCGTGAACCTGAGGTTTTCTGAGCCTGAGAAACACTGAATGAGCTTTTATCTACAGAGGGGGCGGGTCCTCCTGTATGGAGTCCGCCATGTTGAACCTTCGTATTTCTCTGCAACAGCAGCACTAGATGCCTCTAAATCCTACACTGGTCCTTCAGGACTCGTTCAGTCACACGAACAGAGCGAGCGTACGGACCTGATGACGGGCAGCAGCGGGCCGAAGGTTTCCTCCTTCATGCAGAGCATATCTGTGGTGACATTGGCCAGCAGGGTGGGCTCCATGAAGGACCCGTCCAGACGCTTCCCGCCCTTCAACACCTTCGCTCCCCTGGACACAGCATCTGACACCTGCTGGACCACCTGAGAGACAGACAGCCTCCGGTGTTACACTCTGCTGCCACGAGGGCTTTTATTATGTGAGGCTGATGGATATTAGACAGTTACAGAAATCACTTTTTCATTTTAATAGACGGGATATAATTGGACTTAGATGCAAACAAACATGTACATAAACCACAATATTTTAAAGGTTTGTTTTGTTTCTGTGAAGTTGAAATAAAGTGTTTCAATTTCAAATTAGTTTGCTGCAGAGAGAAATATAAAACTGTTTCTGGCTGAAAGATAATAAAGTTATATGGTACAGATGATATCTAATAACAGCTCACTGTTCCATCAGTCTAGACCAACCTGGGGGTTAGGACCCCCACTAGGGGTCGCCAAAGCTTCAGGGTGAGTGCAAAAAAAAAAAAACGTTACACAAACTCTATTAGAATGATAGACGAGTGTCAGTGAGAATAAAACACTGAATTTGTCAAATGAACTCCACTGAGTCTGTATGAGTGTTTATGTAAGTATATATTTCTTCTTTTATTATTATTTTATTATTATTTAAAAAACATAATACAGACAGAATTGTATAAGAACATGAATGTAAGTTAGAATATATAAGAATATATAACATTATCAGAGCACTGCGGGTCCCTGTTTTACCTTCTCTGCAGCTCTGGTGTTGATGAGCGGCCCCTGGGTCGTGCCGGGCTCCGAGCCGTGGCCCACACGCAGCTCGGTGTCCATCGCTTTACCCAGTTTGTCCATGAAGCGATCGTGGATGCCGCTCTGCACCAGAAAGCGGTTTGAGCACACACACGTCTGCGGGAGAAAGAGGAGGAAGAGGAGGGTGAGGAGGGTGAGGAACTGCAGTAACAGCTGTATGAGCTTCAGTCAGACTCTACCTGTCCAGAGTTCCTGAACTTGGAGGCCATGGCTCCGGCCACCGCCTTGTCGACATCGGCGCTGTCGAACACGATGAAGGGGGCGTGGCCACCCAGCTCCATGGACGCCTTCTTCACGGTGTCGGCAGCCATTTTCAGCAGCACCTGAGGGGAGAGTTAAATGTAAAGTTTTACTGTAAAAGCAACATAAAGTGAGGAACTCAAAGTGAGGAAGCCAGCGCCAACGATACCGATACGAACGATAACGTTAATGAACTCTCGAAGGAGTCTCTCTTTGTGAACCCAGATCCTTCTGGCTTATTTAAAAAATTATAAGCGTCAAACTGTCAAAAAATTCAGCTAAAATGCTGAAATTATTGAAAAATCACATAAAAATCAAATCAAAGAAAGAAAGAAATTGTTGCAAAAGTTTGCTAGAAAATGAATAAATGACTCATGAATGTTCAGAAAGCTCAAAGTAACGAGCGTCGGAGGGTCTGACCTTGCCGGTGGCGGTGGAGCCGGTGAAGGAGATTTTGGCGACCAGCGGGTCGGTGCAGAGAACCTCCCCGACTGCCGGAGTCTTCTCTCTGGAACAGGGAACCACGTTGAACACCCCCGCCGGGATCCCCGCCTGCTCCGCCAGCTGCAGGATGTGGAACCGTGTTATTCACAGGAAGGAAACTAAAAAACATGAAGTGTTAAATGTTCAGTGTGCCAACCTCGGCCAGAGCGAGCGCCGACAGCGGCGTGTCCTCTGCCGGTTTGACCACCACCGTGCAGCCGGCAGCCAGAGCCGCTCCAACCTTCCTGGTGATCATAGCGCTTGGGAAGTTCCACTGTGGAACAACACAACCAAACATCAACATTCCCACTTTTAAATGACTTAAAGATAAAAGATTTTATCTGTTTCCAACTCTATAAGTAAATATATGACTTATTTTAACTCAGAAAGATTATTGAAACTGTTTACATGGAACATTTTAAGTTACATAAACTCAATTTTACTTAGTGTTACTTAAAATTTTAAATCAGTTTAAACAACTTTTTGAGTTAAATGAACTGGTTTTACAGTGTAATCTAAACTTTAAAAATAAATTTAATTCAGTTTTCTTCACACAAATGAAATATATATATATATATAACTTTATTATCTTTCAGCCAGAAACAGTTTTATATTTCTCTCTGCAGCAAACTAATTTGAAATTGAAACACTTTATTTCAACTTCACAGAAACAAAACAAACCTTTAAAATATTGTGGTTTATGTACATGTTTGTTTGCATCTAAGTCCAATTATATCCCGTCTATTAAAATGAAAAAGTGATTTCTGTAACTGTCTAATATCCATCAGCCTCACATTCTTCACACAAATGAAATATATATATATATATATATATATATATATATATATTTGCTGGAGGCAACAATCTGACCCACAGTGAGGTTGAGCTGCTCACCGGTGTGATGATGGAGGCGACCCCCACAGGCTGTTTGAGGAGGAGGATCTTTCGGTCTTTGGCAGGCGACGGGACGATGTCACCGTACACGCGCCGAGCCTCCTCCGAAAACCACTCCAGGAAGGAGGCGGAGTACGCGATCTCCCCGCGAGACTCCTGCAAGGGTTTCCCCTGCGACACACAGTAATGACACCATGAGCCTCACACACAGCATACAGGAACAGATTATTAATGTTAGCTATAAAAAATTATAAATGATTGAAATAATTTAAAATAGGATAAAAGGTCAAAATAGTTTCAAATAAAAGATGAATGGTTGTAAAAGTTTGTAAAAAATGTATAAATAAATCATCTAAAAATGGTCAAAAGGTTCCTCTGCTTGGAAACAGAAAGGCATTAATAACATAAATGATTTGTATATTGGGGGAAATTTTGCCTTATTTACACAGCTACTTGCCAAATATAAACGCTTCATGATGGAGCCCTGATGAATACGGAGGTGTATAAACGGGCATGGGCAGATGAGTTGAATATGGAATTAAATGATGAAATTTGGGAATAATGTCTACGTAACGTGCAAATGTGTTCAGTTAACACCAGACACAACCTAATACAGTTTAAAAACACTCCTCAGACTATTACTCGCAGGAAAAGCTACACAAATGTTATCCTGATATCCCACCAGTATGTAACCGATGTAAATCCAAGATAGGTACTCTAGCACATTCTTTCTGGGCATGTAGTAACCTTTCTGAGGCTTTTGGTAAGAATTTGGTACCCAGCCCCTTGGTAGCGTTCCTGGGGGCCACAAGTGTCCTTTCTTCCGTCAATAAATTGGAAAGAAGAGCTATTCAATTCGGGATGGTGATTGTGTATGGAAAATGGATTCTGTGCCTTCATATAATTTGTGGCTGGGAGAATTGTCAAACACTTTCTGGAAAGGTTGAGATTCCATAATAAAGATAGAGGAGACAAGTTTGATAAAACATGGGACCCGGTACTGAATTACCTTAACTGTGCAAATGAGTGTGTGATTTTATCAAATTCATTTATTTTTTTCTACTTTTACATGTTTTTGTTTATAGCACCCATCTTAACTATGACCATGGAATATTGTTGTTGTAATCCAAGATGTGCTGTGTTCTGTACGTTATGTGATCTTTGTTAGGTGTTCTTTTTTCACTCCCCCCCCCCCTTA
>JAGRRF010012897.1:27830292-27843152 GCA_019097615.1 Morone chrysops
TGGAGGCAGACACCCTCTCCACATTTAAGATGTACGGTTTATCACCTGCTGGGGCTGCATCCCCGGATTGTAAATACACAATTAACCAGAGTACATTAATAAAATACAATAATGAGTTTAACTGACTGGTGTCACACTTGACCTCTTTGCCTATTTGTGGTTTCCCCGGCAGAGTTGGGAAGATGGCCAACGGCTAGAGCCGTTTTGTTGATGTTGTATTTATATAGAAGAAGCTTGTGGGTGAGATCACTCTTCAATACGACTGACAAGGGTAACTCTCGAACGGAGAAATCACAGATCTGACAGCAGCCACACCGAGGTCAGTTAGAGCTCAGAAACTCAGCCACAATCAGTCCGATGTAAATCTATACGGCGCTGAAAACACTAACATGTGTCGGTTCTGTATTAACGTTTAGAGGAAGAAAAAATACACCGTGTTTGAACCCCCACAACTCTCAGCTGCATGTTGTAATGTCCCTGTCAAACACCAAGGACACCCAGGCTCCGACTGGCTATACATTACCAAACACCATCTCTGTGGACATCCCCCTCCCTCCCCTGTGATTTACTGGTGATTACACTGTTTGAAAGGCAGATGTTTGTGCTCTGGCTAATCTAAACGGAGGAACTCGCTATTTCAGTGTATATAGAAAGTGTATGTTTGGAGCAGCACTGATAGAAAACAGCCACGACTACACGCTCAGAACCAGGAATTTGAAACATGAGTTCAAGGGTTTAAGGAGAAAATAAAAACTGATTTAATTTGTTCGTTTGTACAGTGATAATAAAATTGCAGACAAACTGTCTTTTTTTGTTCTTTTAACTCTGTAAAGAAACAATGTTTTTGCTTTAAAGTCTAAGCAGGCTTTAAAATTAAATGCTAACGCTACCTTCCACTAGATACGTGACCTAGCCGACTTAGACGGACTCACATTACAGCCACAAAACAAACAGAGAAGTGATGAAGTTTAAGTGACAAAACCAGCTGTTCACCAAGGACGGCCAACATGGCTGCCAGACCGCATCCAAAACCATCAACAGAGATCCAGCCTCCATCCAGTTCAAGTGTCTGGCCTGTTAGAGACGTTGAGGCTTACCACATTAATTCAGTTTTATTGCACTTAAGGCAGAAATATTTATGGAGCTTGAAAAGAGAAGATGGAGTGACGGCTTTTAAAGGCATGAAACTATATAAAAGAACAATTATCTATTTAAATTTCTCTCTAATCAGACTGAATTAGTGAAATGCACCAGCGGACCTCCTGTCCTCTCGTTAGCATGTTCTGGCTGCAACTCTATCTTCTCATTCAGACTCACGGAAGAAGCCAAATCTCTGCTGACTGAAAATTGTGGTTTAACGACGAGCACCTCTGGGGTTTCAGTAAAATCTGATAACGTCAGTCGCCACAGAAGGCAAGCAGAATGAATTACAGTCTGCTGTTAAGGCTGCAAGGGGCCGGACCTCAAAACCTCTTGGATACAGTAACAGTGGACAGGAATGACTTCATGGGGCCCGTCAGGTCCTCTGTGCCAGAAGAACCAGCTGGGTTTGAACATGTCTGTAGCTGTTAATAAAACTGAACTGCTCCATACAGACTCTTTTTTTGAGGATGGCAGTTGGAGTTTTTGCTTCCATCGATGATTTAAAGTTGAACAAGCTGCACAATCGTAGCAACTAGAACAAAACACATAGACACTACCATTCACACAGCAGAGGTTTTAAGGATTGGTGCCTGTTTTAGGACTCAAGGTCTCACAAGTGTAACGTACATTTCTATATCTCCAACCTTGAGGATCGGACAAGGGTAGTCGACTCAGTCCCTCTTTGATCTACATCGACTGAAAGTTCTCCTGTCTCAAACCCTTCCCTGCTTTCTACTCTCATCCTCTTTAAGCACCAAGTGTGAAAAAGAGCCATAGTGGCGGCCAGGGGCAGTTGTTGCCACCCCTAACCCCAGTTTGGTGTCAAAAACTGTAAAATGTACCTGTGACGACCCTCTGAGGAGGTTTTAGAGTCTGCTGGGCGGAGTCGGGTCATCAGCAAGATTAAGTTCAGCTGGTCTGGTGGCAAGACTTTATAGACTGGAGGCAATCAGCCGGTCTCTCTTTCTCCTTTGGCCTTGTTTGGTTGAATTTAGTTTGTCTTTAGCCTCATTTCTCTTTTAGTTATATTAAATAAACTTATTTTTAGTTACAATTCATGTGTGTTCTCCCCTTCTTTGTCCAGCCTTCAATTCAATTAAATTCAATTCAATTTTATTTATATAGCGCCAGCCTTGAGCCGGGTTGTGACAGTAACACCTTTATTTTATTTATTTTTGTACGAGCGATTAAGTTGTGTTTCTGTATAGTAAATCAGTGGGCTCTGTTTATTTCAAAATCTATAAATTTTATGTAGTTTGATTTTTTAAATAATTACTGTTTTGATCCTCCAAGATGATTAAAAGAGAAATATATCTGATAAAATAAAAGATACACTCGTGTCGAAGGCCTGAAGGTGGATATGGAGAATTTGTCTGTCTGAAAGTTGGAAAAGTTGTGTTTCATTTGTTTAGTTTGGATTAATTAAGTTTAAACCCTAAGAACTTGCTATAAACTGCATTTACATGGTTAGAAATATTTAATTTGTTCCTCCTGTGATATGATCAGACGGCATTCTGACTTTGTTTGTTGCTGGTCTGAAGATTTTCGGTTTGTTTGCCTCTTTCGTCAAATCTCCCATAAAAATGAGGAATGCTAAGCTAACGTTTAAATGGAAAACTAAAGGTCAAAACTTAGACACTTTTCCCTAAAAGCGAGAAAAAGGAATGAGAATCTAAAGTCAGGCTGACGGGTATCTGCAGGAAATTCCTCATTATGGATCAAGAAAGCAGGAACATCCTGGAGCTAATGTTGTTATTCCTTGAGGACCCAGCGTGACCCAAACAGAACCTTACAGAACCACAAATCCACAGTTTCCATACAAAAGTACTCAGTGAAAATGGCTCGCTAACCACCAACATCAGCTTCAGTTACAAATTAAACTGTTAGCTCTTAAAAAACTCACAAAGGTCACCACAGAGGTCAAACTGGAGGAGGTTCGTCCCTCCCCGGCGAGATTAAAGCACAAAAGAAGAAGAAAAGTAACATTCAAGTGTCTAAAGTGACATTTGAATTAAACATGGGAGGTTTTATGGCTGAGTTCAAGTGCTGAAAGTATGTTTAGTTTCACAGTGAAAGCTGGAGAGACTGAAAGAGAAACCAAACAGATGTCACACGACCAAACTGCTGTTATTCATCATGTGACAGGTGGAGGGGATCATGAGATACCTGGCACAGGTTCAGTGTCTGGCTCAAAGACACTTCCGCAGGAGGCCCGGAAAGTCTGCTGATCCTGAAGGAGAGAAAGACGATATTAACCATTAATAACACAACTACCAATGTTACTGTAATTAAAACTACAGTTGTTACCACTCTTACTGTACAACCTATTAATACTACTAACCTTTGTGTTACGCTGAGATACTAGCTAACGATAAATATGGCACAATTTATTTTATAGTATTAGGGTTTTTTAATCACCACTTTGTATTACATTATTAGATTATTTCCTGTTTATCTGACAAAGATTGATGGAGAAACACTGATAATCTACAAATATTCTGAAGTACGAGTGTAAAAAAAGAGCCACAGTGACTTAACGTAAAAAAAAACTAAACTGCAAATAGCCTAATTTCAATTCCGCATTGGTTTTAGTGTCTTTAAGTATTTTTATAACCACCAGTGTCTTAAATAACCATTATCAACGTTAGCTATTTACACACTAGACTGTGAATCAGTGATTTTCCATCGCACTTTGTATTTTCTAGTAGTTTTTGTAGTGATCATCGGTACCAGACGTGTATACAGAACCAAATTTCCACCCAGAGAGCTCATAAACAGGAAACAATACAGCACTTATCAGCCGACGGTGACTCTCGCCAGCAACCGTGTTTACATTAGTACATTTAACAGACTCAACATTTGGTTTGTGCAGTTTACAGTCAACATGAGAACCACCATCACACCTGCTCCAAGGCGATATATATAAATACAGGAAAATGAGCTTCACTTCCAAATACCTCATATTTGTAGTCTAATCAAAGTCCATGAAGTGTAATGTGAACTCACTCTGTTGGTTTCATTGCATCAATATTGGAAGAAGAAAGCCCCGAAGGTGGATTACTAGCACCTGGTGTTGTGGTCATTATAATTAATTAAAACATTTGATTGGAAATATTCAGGCCTACAACACAAAACCAACCGACATGATCAGTCTCATCTGTCTCATTGGTCTCATCTGTGTGTTAAGTTGGGAGCCAAAGACGTATATTTAACAGCCAAAAACAACTTTATCACTGTAAAAAAACAACTTTATCACTGTAAAAAACAACTTTATCACTGTAAGAAAACAACTTTATCATGTCGAGACCGACAGAGGACAGTTTAACGACAGCGGTACCGAGGTGATTTGCAGAGTTTCCTGATGGACTAAAGGCAGCTGCTACCTGTTGTTAGCTAGTTAGCTCACATTTGCTGACTCAGCCCTGGGGTTGCCAGGAGCTAAACAATAACACCAAAACTATCCTCGGTGGGCTTCAGATGACCCCCGGCCCCGTCTGGCCCTTCAGTGAGAGAAAGCAAGCAGCTGTCTGCTTCCTGCAGGTTGTTACAAGTCTTTCTGTACAGAGGAATTAAGGTCCGCTGAGGGAGGCGGAGGCAGAATCAGGTCTCTAAAGTAGCTCATGAATCTCCAGAGTGAGTGTTTTAGGGGAGTGACCTGCATCCTGAAATCCTAATCTGATCATCTGATTGGTTCCTGCCGCCGCCGACTCTCCACGCTAATGACTAAAACATCTAGAAACGTAAACTCTGACCAAAAAAGGCTTTTCTGTCTGTGTCTGTATCGCACACACTGCTGATCTATGGTACACAGAGAACTAACGTAAGCACCTCATAAAGAAGGATTTATATTGTGAAATAACCTCGTCACAGTTAAGCAGAAGAAGAAGTTAAGAGAATTGATCTCTTCTGTATGTATGGTATGTATGCCCCGAACCTTTAAATCTGTATTGCCCTGAACCTTCACATCTGTAAATCCCACGAGCTGAATGTTTATCTGTCTTTGTGAAAAAATTCAAGTAATTTTAAGTGGCTTAATTTTGTGATATTTATTATTTACTGTGAAAACAAAATACTTAATGTTTCTGTAAGACACAAAACTAAGTTAGCGTCACTTAAAATAACTAATAAAAGCTGCTTCAAAATCTTTTTTAACTTGAAAAATTAAGTTTGTGTTTTGTATTTTTTTTGTTAAAAATAATTGATCATGTTACAGTCTATGTACAACAGACACTTTAAGACTGTGAATTAACATTATGGGTATATCGTAGAACATTCTTCCAAATAGTTCCTGTTTGAAGCCAAGATTTAGTGTTTTTGAACCATTCATCTGACCTCTGCCCACTATCTTATCATCACATTTCAGCTCTTAACTGATCAGGTATGAATGAATGAATGTGATGACGTAGCAGGCCCAAAAACTATACAAAAATAAGCCCAATAGAAGAGAAACCGGTGAGAGAACCAGAGCTAGTTGGGTGGAAAAGGGGTCCTCCCGTTCCAACTTCCACTTCTCTTCCTAATAGTTCCTGTTTGGAGCCACAGTTTGCTGTGTTTTTAAACCATTCAACTGAACTCCGCCCACTAGCTTACCATCACATTTTAGCTTCAAACTAATCACCGATGTTTGCGTGCACTACAAAACATTACAGAAAATGCTAAACTTATTTAAATTACATTTCAGCAATCTCAAATTTAACTATTTGTATTAAAAATGTCATATTTTAATAATATTACGTGTTTTTGAACCAGGCAGCTGGGGAAGGAGGCTGCAAGGACTTTAGACCAGCGGTTCCAACCATTTCTATCATTATTAAACTGACTCAGTGACATATTTTATGGATGTTTCATATTATCTTAAAAACTGTACAATGAACCCAAACAATGAACTCAGTAACTGCAGGAAGTTTGTGTAAAACCAGAGATTTGGATGAATTCTGAGCAGATTATTTCCTGTTTAGGGAACATTTTTCTGTATTTTATTGTCTCTGATGCTGGGCCAACTTTTTATTTTTTTCACAGAAGTGAATCAAATGCTGAGTTAAAGGCCTACTGTGTATATATGTTAAGTTGTCTAGTACGCCTTAAAATCAAGAATGTCTTGGGACCCCAAATGAAGCTCTAGTGGGGGTCCTGTCACTCAGGTTGTGAGCCACTCCTTCAGACAGTCAATAAATAATCCAATTAATTGATCAGACTGTAACTTGGGACCCAGAACTCTCTGGAGGGCAGTATTGATCCTAAATTGATGGTGAAATAAAGTTGAATCACTGCATTAAGATGAAATCCCCTCTGAGTAGCACAGACATATCTTAAGCCTCTAGAGGAGGATTATGTAATGAACTTTGTGTTTAAGTTGAATCAGAAACAGATGAAGGTGGTGGATGTGTGTCAGTGTACAGTGAGGTCCCTGAAGGCAGCGGTAGATGTTTCACTTACATTAAGCAGAGCTGCCTGATGTGCGGAAGTTCAATGGTGACAAAAACACTGAGTTAAAAAAGTTAGAAAATCAGATTTTGTGCATGTTTAAATGTTCAGACAGTTAAAGTGAATCTATCACTGTGAAACACAACGTCAGACACTTTCTGAGAAACTATGCTTTTTTTGTTCTTAAACTTACTATTTGTCAATATGTTTCTAAAACTTTGTGTTAAATACTGTAAAGAAAGTCAGAAAAACCTGATTTTAAAACAGAATAATAAAGTTTTTGCATAGTTTTTGACATATTATGTGTGAAACAATTCAAAAAAGTTTGCTTCTGAGGCTCAAGCCCCAAATGTTTTGTCAAAAGCGCAGAGTCTTTTAGGTTTTAAAATAACTTCCCCTCAGTCTCAGAAAAAAACACTGAATTTGTGAATAAAAGAAGCTTATTAAGTCTGTATGGTTGTTTTAAAAAAATCCATAATACAGATAAAAAATTGTATAAAAGTTCCCTAAACAGGAATTAATCTCCTCAAAATTCACCCAAATCAGTTGTTTTACACAAACTTCCTGCAGTTACAGATTTCACTGTTTAGGTTAATTTTGAAGTTTTTAGTTTAATATGAATTATCCATAAAATATGTCACTGAGTCAGTTTTTAATGATAGAAAAGGGGTCTAATAAGCAGCAGCTTTTAACTACTTTATTAACTCCTTACACGATGTAAAATGAAAAAATTAAAGCAATGCAGGCAGTATATTAACTGTATGTATTGCTTTAAACATTTTTTTATACAAAGAAATAAATAACGTATAACATTTGCTGAATTTACAATAAAGCCTAAATAATCAATAATTGCAGACAGCGCTTTACAAAGTCCAGAAAGTTTAATTTAACTCAATGACTGACATAATTGCGTGAATTGAGGAATTCTGGGGACTTTCTCCGAGAAGTAAATTACTTTTTTCTGTATCTGAAAAATTTGTCATGTTTACCGTCAATAAAATGTTTTTATAACTTTCTTTCCTTTTTTTTAACTTCATTAACTTACTGGATGTAAACTGACTCGCAGAAATTGTTCTGCACTGTTGAATCCGCAAAGTTTCTCAAACAGAATCAGTTTGTTTTATCATTAATGAACTTCCGTACTTTCTTGCTCAGACCTTTTTCAGAAATATTTCTCAGCAGGATTTATCAAGAGACACAGAAACTGAAACAGCTTAAAAAGGAAAAAGGACAGCTCAGCTTTAAAGGGGGTCACCATGTGTTTTACATTACATTTACATTTTTCACATCTGTGAGGAGTCTTCGGGCAACAATAATATTGAGAATATGAAAAAAGATTTGAAACAGAGAGAACAAGGATGAGAAACGTCAAATAAATTCTTGTTCATGCCCTCTTATCAGTCTGGTGTTTTTTCAGTGTGTTCATTCACAGACTGAATAAAACGCTACTATGAGGTAGAAAGAAGTGCAATAATGTAAGATATAGTGTAATGATCTGTAAAACGCACACATTTTTGTATCTTAAAAGGACAAATCTTTGGTTAAGAGTCTTGCTTTTACTCCCTAAACCTCCTTTACATATGGAATATAATAGAAGATAAGACATTGAGGACAACTGAATTTGATCCAAAATTTAAAATCTTCTTACATTAATAGCCTCAGATTGAACTAAAAAGTGTATTTTAAACACTAGAATCATTTGTGACAAAAAAAGTGCAGTAATGTAAGTTTCTGTTGAATCTGTAACAGAACAGTTACAGCTTGAATTTGTTTCGTTATTAACAAACTTCTAACGTATAACATTTGCTGAATTTACAAGAAAGCCCAAATAATTAAGAATTTGTCACAGACAGTGCTTCATAAGTCCAAAAAGTTGAATCAAACTCAAATCCTCAAAAAATTGTGGGATTTTTAAAGGGAGTCTGGGGAATTTCTCCACTCTCAGTTTATTAAAATCTCTGTCTATAAAATGTCATCTTTCATAAAAAAAAAAAACACCTACACATGTTGGCAGGTATATGCGCATGTTTGGTCCTCCGTAAGTCGTGTGAGCATTCCCATGAACTCACATCACTGAGTTCAGACTCGGTGATGTGCATTCTTGTATAACATAAAACACTGATCCATTTAAAGACAGCAGGTAATGCCATCTAAATCTCCAATACTGTCAGAAACATCATTCTTTATGAAACAGTCTCAATAATGTTTCTTCAGATTAATAAATCCAAAGAAGAAAGAAGAAAGAGCAGAATGCAGCAAAAGTGAATAATAGTTGCAGAAAATCATTAATTTCCACTTTCCAGAAATTTTACAACCAAAACACAAAAAATAATGCTTAAATATTTATGAACTGATTATGCAAAACAGCATATTGCACATATTTCTGTACCTTAAAAGGACAACTCTTGCATTAAGAGTCATGCTTTCACTCCCTCACCCACCTTACATATTGAATATAATGGAAGATATTGCATTAAAAACTAACTACACAACTGAATTTGATCCAAAATGTAAGCTGAAGGAGAGTCAGCTGCACAGTCACTTTCTCTCTAATGGCTGTATGTTTTCATGCACAGGAGTAAGGAGTCACTTACAGATCTGCTGCTCTGCGTCCGCGCCCTCTGCACGCAAACCACGGGAGTCCTACGGCCATGTAGGGAGGTGCTGGCTTGTTTCAGCAGGAAACGCCTCCCAACCGTCAGCTCCTCCCACTCATCTGTTGCAGGAGTCTCCCAGCTCCCAGTAACAGTAACAGGTTTTATGAATCACCTGTGGCTTCCAACAGGAATAAATCTGTTAAAATATTTCAGAAACAAACTCATAAACATTTGTGTTTGTATTTAAAATCTGTTCCATCAAAAGTTCTAAAAATCGAAATAATGTGGGTTCAAAGCATCTCAACTTGCCCTGTGAGTCCAGTGCTGACACAGAGTGGAGAGTTAAGCTGCTCAGTCTCTGGCTCTGTTCGCTCTATTAGCTCTGTTAGCACTGTTAGCACTGACTACCAGCTCGTTGTCTCTGCTGACCCTGCTGTGGTCAGTCAGCGTTCGAAAGGCAGCAGATATGTCGGCCTGAATGAACCAACATGTTGGGTGTGAAAACACTTTAATGTGTTTTAATACTACATTTAGCTTTTATCAATATCAGCTGAGAGATCTCCTAAACTACAGCCTGAGCCCGGTGTACTGTAGGTTGACCAGTCGATTGAAGCCGCACCCTTTACTGGAGCCCCTGTCTTTTCCTTTGGGCCCGACACAGGAAGTTGGTCTGAGGTAGGTTGTAGATAACAGACTGTAACACTGTCCAGATACAAACCCTTACAGCTCAATCCAGCTGCAAGATTTCATTGTAGTAACTTATATATAAGATTTTAATGTGCCATAAATAAGCATTTTTCTTTTATGTATTAATAAGTTATTATAAAATAATTTATTGCCAATGAGGTGAACGGGCTGCAAAATAACAAATGAGACATTCCTCGCCTTTCTGATTCCTGTGGACGGATATCTGAGTGCCTTCTCTCCCCGCTTCCCTACAGAGCCAACAGCGAGCAACACTAGCAACCAACACCTACCACAACACAGAGTCCAACACAAAGTCTATTCTCTATATACAGACACAGAGTCACATGGTGTCTCTCTCCCTCTGCCTGTGTTGTATCGCAGCCTCTCTGTGGCTTGTTTCCATAGTCGGTCTGCTCCGAATGAAACTGCTGTTCTTATCATCGGTGAATTAAGGATTTATTTCCACCAAACCAGAGTTGGTGATTGTTGGAAATCTAACTCACTAACAGAGATGCTTTTAATGAGTTTTATTCGGTTTCTGTCCACTCTGAATTAAAGTTATGAAGTTACGATGATCTGTGAGTTAAAATGAGTGTTTTTGTCTCTGGAGTCTGGTTGAACAAAAGATATATCTCTGCTCGATATTTCTACCAAATATGCTTCAAAGCAGATGTTTGAGCTGGGAACAGTGTGTGTGTGTGTGTGTGTGGAGTCTATATGTTTGTTTTGGCCAATGAGAACAGATGTTGCAGTTAATTTCTGGAGAATTTGTGTGTTCAAGTATTTGGTCACAGAGGACGAGAGGGAGAGGCAGCTGAATGTGTTGTTATCACATCATTGTGTGTGTGTCTGTGTGTCTGTGTGTGTGTGTGTGTGTCTGTGTGTGTTATAACAGAACACCTGACAGATTTAAATTTAGACAATTTGCTATATTTGTATGTTTCTAAATTGTTTTCATAATAACATTTATAAAAATTAGATTGATGTAAATTAAAATTTATAGTTTTATTTTACAGGGACGGTAAAATATCTTGATATATATCGATATAACATAAAATGTTAACTAATTAATAAGCTAGTGTTTTTCTAACAGATGCAACTACCTAGCTAATAATTAATGTAGTAAATGTAGCTAACAATTACTTTTATTATATTATAAAAACTTACACATAATTTTCAAGATGATTAAAATATCTTAAATTAGCTAATGTTAGCAAAATGCAAGCTAACTAAGCTAACAAGTTAATCTTTAAAAACGGCTGAGAAATAGTTTAATTTAAAAAAGACTCCTTCAAACAGCTTGTTTCTGTAGTTTTTATCAAGCAATATAATCACCTCTGAAGTTGGCTAATGATAGCTAATCTCCAGCTAACTACCTTGCTACATCTATCTACATTAATTAGCTACCAAGTTACATCGAGTTAACTTAAGATGTAAGATATATATTTATATCTTCAAAATGTAGTTCTCTTTTAAACGATTAGCCTAGCACATAGCATATGCAAGTACAGGAAAGGGGGAAGTTGGCTGAAAAGGGGCGGGGCTTAAGATGGGTGAGTTAAAGGTGCAGTGTGTAGGATTTAGTGGGATATAGCAGTAAAGTTACAGATTGCAATGCCCTCGCCTCGCCCTCCCATTCCAAGTGCGAAGGAGCAACTACGGTTTCAGACCTGGAGCCAATGCTTGGTTTGTCCCTTCTGGGCTCCTGTAGAAACATATTAAACAGTGACTATATTAACTCTCACTGGTGAAACATTTAAATGAACACAATAATAAACTGATTTTTACTCAACTTCTGTGTTTCCCTGTGGTTCAGTGGCCACAGTGTAAAAACCATCACACACTCCAAAAATAACAGCCGAGGTTAACGAGAGAAACTTATTAGCAACCGCGGCGGCGCTGAAACCGCAGAGGACAGTTTATAGGTCTTGAATGTCTCCTGAGATTTACTTTTAAAAAAATCACCTCTGAGATTTATAACTATGAACTGAGGTGGGAAGTAAAGTACAAATACACTGTTACTTACTTGAGTATTTATTTATTACTTTTTATATTTTACCTGCTGCATTTTTACTGTGATTTCATTAGTACATACAATTACATTTATTTATGCCAAATACAGAAAGTTATCTCAGATCAGAGAGCAGGCCTAGACTCTACTTTAATTTATATCACATCTTAAGTTATATATATATTTACATTATATATGTAATATAAATGAAATGTAAAATTGTATATTTGATGTAGTTAATTCATTTATTTATGTAATTTGAAGTTTCATAGAGCACCGACAGTTGCTTTTACACTTGTTTTTCCTTTTATTTGAGTAAAGAAGCTCGTCTGCCACCTCTGACCATGAAGTAACACTGACTGGGGGTTAAAGATCAACCATTGTTATGAAATACATCAGAGCCTTAAAGTAGGACCTTGTGTGAATGTAGTACTTCGATGAAGCTTTAAACAGCTACAGTAAAACATCTGGCTGAACACAAACTGAAATCACTTCCACATGTTCAGATAAAGACGTTCTCTGCCAGCTCTCCCTGAGCACCCAGCAGGCCCACAGCGGTCCCCCCCGGTCCAGGAGGTGGACCAGTGGAAGCTCCCAGCTGTGTGTACATACAGCAAGAGACACTCAGAGGTTGGATATGTGAGCACAGAGTGGCTCATCCCCCACAGCTGTTGTCAGCCCGGCTTCTTATCAGAGTCTGAAGCTGTGACGAACTGAACCGCAACTGCCATGAGTGGACAGACTATAGCGTCATTACACAGGAACATCCCACAGCTATTTCCAGATATTTGTCAAAGTCAAGCACAACATTGGATGACAGTTGAGTATGATTACAGCTTCCAGACAACCCCAAAATCAATTTACAACGACCATCATTTCAGTCTTATAGCTTGTGGTTAGTCGATAATGGCTACTGATCCAAATCCTCCATTCAGAATATGGTAAATGGTAAATGGTAAATGGACCTGTACTTGTATAGCGCCTTTCTAGTCTTCTGA
>JAGRRF010012897.1:27930744-27946632 GCA_019097615.1 Morone chrysops
AACGCAAGGGGGCCGAATAATTTTGCACGCCCCACTTTTCATTTTTTTATTAGTTAAAGTTTACACCGGTGGAGGGATTTTTGATTTTCAGTCAAAACAGGTAAGACATTATGGGGATAGTGAAAAAATAAGTGTATATTTTGAATCTCTCCGCACAACCCATTTATTCGTGGTTACTAATAAATAAATCTTGAATTATGGATGCATGGATAGTACATAAAATAAAATAACAAACCTTAAATAAAAACTTAAATTTGGGGTCATAACATGTTAGAGAGTTGCATTAGATCTACAATTTATATTTTCATTGTCACTATTTCAGGAATTGACTACATCAGACAGCACATCGAAGAACCCTCCCTTCAGCTAGCAGATGCCAACCGGTCCAGTTCGTCTGATGACGATGACTTCTTCTCTGTCCTGCAGTCGTCTCAAGCACAAGATGGTGCCAAACAACTGGATGGATACTTAGCCTGTTCAGCAGATCACATGGACTTGCTGAAATCCTTCCCAGCGGAGTGCAAGTTTTTCCGTGAAGCTGAACACTCCTCTACGTGCCTCAGCGGCCTGTGAAAGGCTCTTCAGCATCGCAGGACTTTTCTTCAGTCGAAAAGTCAAGAAGAGCGAGACTGTATTCTCGCGACTTTGAAAACCAACTTCTTCTGAAGATGAACAGACACCTTTTCAGTTTCAGTTAATAACTTCATGCCAGTTGAAAGACGTGCAGTTTGTCCATATAACACACAGGGAGGTTGAGAGAGAGAGCTCGTCACCATTGATGATGGCAGAAGTTTAATTTTTAATGTTGAAAAAGTTCCCCTTTCTCCTGTGCCTGGATATTATGCTTTCACTGTAAGGAAGCCACAATACATTTCATAATCAAAATTCTAACTGCTCACTTTTTTAAAAATACTTTTACTTTTAATACTTTAAGTACATTTTATATCACACAATTACTTTTGATACTTAAGTACACTAAATGTCAGGTACTTTAAGACTTTTACTCAAGTAATGTTTTAAAAGGTGACTTTAACTTCCACCAAAGTCATTTTCTTGTAAGATACTTTTACTCAAGTATCGATTTCAAGTACTTTATACAAGACTGCTGACTCTTTATTCTTATTTCAGATTCGAGCCTTATCACCGAGTCCATGGCATTCCTCCCTTTTCTGAAACCACTCTGATAACTTTAGCATTCCTTTCTCAAGCTCATATGACAGCCTTTCAGTTACCATCCATTATCTTGCATATTAAATGTTAATGCTATTGGCCTGTAACTAGTAAGTTTAGCTGGATCCTCGCCAGGTTTGCTTTTTGGTTTCATGACTGTTTCTGTCTGTGCACTTGGTAATCTTCCATCCTCCCACTCTTTGAGGCCACTCCTTCTCTGAGATGCTTTAACATGACAAAACAAACCTTTCACTGGAGAGGTTGGACTTTATTACTCTCTCAGCATCTCTGTCAAAGATAATGGTTTATTATTACACCAGTGGCTGCCAACCTTGGGGTCGCCAAAGCGGTTTTATTATTAAATATTAATAAAACTACAAAAATAACCTGTGGATTTACTTAAATAATGTGAAAAATATGTAACTGTAAATGATGATGAATTACTATTTATTTATAGATGATTTAAATATCTTCACATAAAAAGATTAAAATACATTTTGCAAATCTATAAATTTATTATCGCAGATATTTACTGTTTATTAAATAGATTAAACTTTTAAATTCAAGTTTAATACTGTTATTACATTTCTAAAATTGTGTAAATTAGTGAAAATTAACAGTAAAAAGTATTTGTTGTGTAACTTTACATAGATTTGTTTTTTAATTGACACATATCTTGTATAATAATGGAAGTTGAATAAATGTTGTTTATCAGTGTATAAGCATTGGTAAACTGTCCAAATACAGTTTTTATTAGTGTAAACAGCAATAATTACTGTCATTACACAGATAATGACTTTTATTACAGTTCTATAACTTTTAACATTCAGATTAAAACAGTAAATTGACTGATTATTTCTATTATAGCAGAGTTCACCTGTGTTTATAGCTCATTGCATTGGTTTTACAGTGTAAATATATTTCATTAAATTAAAGCTAATTATGTATTTTATTTACAGAAAATTACTGCATTTTTGTGGAACCACTGGGTTGCTGTGTATTGTTGTCCTGTTAAAGGGATACAGGTTTTCAGGTGTGTGTGTAATTTAATTGAATGTATTTATTTATTTTCTGGCTCACACTCCGGAGCAGCAGGTGGCGCTACAGCACCAACGAGCTGGATGTCAACCGCGATAAAACCCGAGGAAGAAGAGCAGCGCTAACATGTGCAGACAGTTTATTTCTTTCTGGTGAGATTATTAACCGACAGTTTAAACACTTCGACCCGTTTTATCTCTCGGACATCACCGTGTTTATCGCCACTCTGCTGGAGGGCTTTCTGTCGGTAAATTCCCGCGTTTGTGAGCATTTAGCCTGTAGCTTAGCAACACTTGCTAACAGCTAGCAGCGCAGTCGGTTGAGTTTCTGTTGTTTTATAGGTGAAAGTGATCTGAACTGCTTTATCAGATTAGTTCAGTGACTGAGAGGAAACTTTCACCTTCTTTTATCACACTGTCGAGCCTCTAAACCCGCAGTAACGGACAGAAACGGCCGCGCGCCAAACCCCGTTAAAAACCGTGAGATTTCCCGGTTTCCGTGTCACCGGTGGACAAACGGTCCCGGTAGAAAATATCTGAACGAGTTGTTGAATCAGTGCGACCTCTTCGTTAATTCGGCTCACATCCAGTGCAACAAGCACCGGTGGTTTTAGTTTGATGGGGACTTTTGTGTCTGCGGGTGAACTGGCTCTGTGGACTTTATGGGTTCATGTTTCTGATGAAGTCTTTATGTAATCTGGTGTTTGAACGCAGATCGCTCAGGAGCTGCAAGGTCACTGTCTGGAGAGACCTTATTAACTTAACTTCTATTAACTTAATTAACTTCTATTAACTCAACGTTAGGACAAACAGCATCATGATGAAGTGTTTATCAGTAAATGTGTTCAGTTTCAAATGGTTTTACAGAACTTTAAAATCATTTGTTTAAACTAAATGATAATAAATGATTATTAAAGATAATAAATGAAGATAAATGAAGACAATAAATGATAATTAAAGATGATAAATGATTATTAAAGATAATAAATGATTATTAAAGATGATAAATGATTATTAAAGATAATAAATGAAGATAATAAATGATAATTAAAGATGATAAATGATTATTAAAGATAATAAATGATTATTAAAGATGATAAATGATTATTAAAGATGATAAATGATTATTAAAGATAATAAATGATTATTAAAGATAATAAATGATTATTAAAGATGATAAATGAAGATAATAAATGAGAATTAAAGATAATAAATGATTATTAAAGATAATAAATGATTATTAAAGATAATAAATGAAGATAATAAATGAGAATTAAAGATGATAAATGATTATTAAAGATAATAAATGATAATTAAAGATGATAAATGATAATTAAAGATGATAAATGAAGATAATAAATGAGAATTAAAGATAATAAATGATTATTAAAGATGATAAATGATTATTAAAGATAATAAATGAGAATTAAAGATAATAAATGAAGCTTCTCTGAGTGCAGATGGAGAACTACAGTAAGGCTCGGACGGTGGAGCAGCCGTGTGTCTGTCCGTTCCCCGGCCTCCCCCCCGACACGCCGGAGGTCCACGTCAAAGACGGCAGCAAGATCCGCAACCTGCTGCGTTACGCCCTGAGCCGCGTGGAGGCCAACCCCCGAGCGCCTGAAGACGAGGGTCGGCCCGCACCGGAGGAAGGAGGCGCGGCTGTGGAGGGACAACAGGAAGCGAAGGGCCGTCCGCTCTGCAAACAGATCGTCTTCACGGCGACCGGTAAAGGCGTGTCCAAAGCCATAACGTGTGTCGAGATCGTGAAGCGGCGCGTGAAGGGGCTCCACCAGCTCACCCGGCTGCTGTACGGCACCGCGGTGGAGGTGTGGGAGCCGCTGGAGCCCGCCGCCGGCCTCGACAGCCTGACGGTCAGCAGGAACGTGCCCGCCATCTGGGTCCTCCTCTCCAGAGAGCCGCTGGACTGCAGCCAGCCCGGATACCAGGCGCCGGGACGCTACGACGCCCTGTGGGCTCAGTCCGCTGGCAGGGAGGAGGGCGCAGGGTCCACCGGGCAGAGACCGGGACACAAGAGGAAGAAAGGAGGAGGAGGAGGCAGAGGGAGAGGACCCGGACGTCAGACTGGACGGTCCAGAGAACCCACTAAAGGCCTGAGCTGACGGAGCGTTTCACAAACTGTAAAGACTAAAACGATGTGAGACGTTTCGGTCGATCAGCGTCCGTGTTTCCAGGCAGCCGTTCGTTTCACTTTGTTTCTTTAACCTGAAGAGACTTTTCCCTTAAAAGACTCTTTATCACTGAGTGAACACAACAGCTGGAAGGTTTTAGTTTATTTCTTATGAAAACTTCTTTTTCTGATATTTTTAGGGTTTGTGTTTGACCAGTTCAGTGTTTCCTTCTCTCTGATATTGTTCTAATGCAGTTTGTGTTCAGATATTAAATAATTCACTGTAATGTGAGTTATTTTATTTTAAGTTAAACATTTTTAAGTTTTTTTTTCACAATACAAATTTCTAAATAAAGTCAGTGCCACTTAAAATTGACAATTATAATTGAGTTAAATGAACGTGAATAAATATATTAAGTTGAGTTGATGAGTAAAATGCTGAGTTTTATTTTCCAAGAAGAACTTGCAGAGAAGAGACCCCTCCATGAAGCTTTGGTGACCCCTGGTGGGGTCCCGACTAGAAATAGGCCGATATGGTTTTCTCCTTTAGTCAAGGAGGCCGATAATCAATATTTGGAGTCGATATTCATTTGCAGTAAAAGGGAAAATATTGTCAAAATTTTGAATGATAAAAACTCCAACACTTCATTTAAATGCCTTTAAGCACGTTTATTAAACAACATATCAGATTTGCACATGCTAAAGGTTTTTTTATCTTAGACATCTTTGTTTTAAAATTCTAACACAAAGTGCCGAGAGCTCCCAGGCTCAGCAGCATGTCTTATCAATGTATTACAGACTGCCTTCCCTGGTGTTGGTTGAGTGAAATACTTCCATACTGCACTTTTAGACTGAAGTCTATCCATCTGCAGTAAGGGTTTGAAAAAAAGAGAGTTAAAAGTGGGGCCACACGCTGACATATGCTCAACTCATCATGCTTAATGTACTACAGCATTTGGGAAGCCTGTAGTTGATTTTATTATGTAAATGTTATATTTTGACAACATGTGATAGCAGGGACCCTGTCATTCAAAACTAGGCTGCTACATTACTTATGATTAATGTAACTATAGCTGAAAATAGAGACTATTTGTCCCTGAACAGCATGCAGTTCATGTAGGCCTTATGATGCAGTTACATTATGTGTTACGTCTTGAACAGCAATATCCTGCTCCTCTCTACAAGAAACAGCTTCAGGACACACTTCATCTAACAACATGTCATTGTCTGCTGCTTGGGATCTCTCAATCAACTTAACTTGGTAGTTAAACAGCCATTATTGCCCTACAGTTTTCTCTCTTTCCTGCTGCTGCAGCTTCACATTAAAAGCTTTTAACTGCCGGATAATGAGTTGACTTTTATTTTGAAGCAAGCCAGTCACAGGAAGTGCCAAGTGTTTGTCAGCTAGCTTGAGAGCGTTCAACAAAAATGTGTCAAAACAAAACGATGACAATATTCCATCGTTTAATATTTAATCGACGGTGAACTCACTATCGAGCTGTGAGAGTTGAGCTGAAACAGACCCAACATACATTAAATATACCGGTAATAGTTACTTAAAGAGAGATCTGATCCAGGAGCCTCGAGGATACTTGGACCTGGTCTAAACAGCTGAAACCTGCCTGTGATGGATGAGTTATCGGTCAGGAAGTTTGATTTGTGGGTAACAATAATGTAATTAAAAACACCACCGGTCCTGGTTTTATGAACTGTTCTTTGGTGGGGGGGTTTTTTGTTGGGGGGGTTAATGAAACCTGGAGCGAAACGTTGGACTGTAAGGCTGAAATGTGAAATGTGCAATTTAAACAGGTTGAATGTGATTAAAGAGGTTTTATTTGTTTCACTCTGATGTTGATACTTGATACTTTTGATACTTTTACTTTTACGTTTGTGAGTGTCTACACAAACAAAGTAAAGACGGTGAATTAGTACTTTTCCTTGAGTAAAGATTATATTTGCATTTATATTTATGTAAATAGTATTTTGTTACGATGATTATTGTGAAGTAGAAATTCAACATGCTTGTTGTTCCAGACGAGTCCTAACTGGGTCGATCTATACAGGAAGAAATCTATTCATGGATCTGGATGTTGTCACAATCTTAAACCAGCTGCTGTGTTGTTTCTACATATATCTGTGGCAGGGGAACGCCACTGTAAATGTTTCTGCCCCAAGGAATTGTGGGATGGTGAAGGACGGTCCTGTGTGTCCTCAGATAAAGGAGATAAGAAAGGAAGCACCTTTCCCTTAACATTTAGAGAATTCAAACATTATCATGGCTGCTAGTGAAATACTTTCACTCCTTTTACTCAGTTAGGAACCTTCCTGCAATAAAGAGTATTTAAGTGTTTGGTTTGTCGCTTCTGGGCTACTGTAGAAACATGCCAGACTGTTAGGTAAGGTAACAAAAACACTAATAAAAACATACCTATGGTATGGTATACCTATTATGCAATATGCATTTAAGAAATATTTCTCAACTGTTCTGTTACACAAGAAAGAAAGTGTCTCCGTTAGTGTAAGTTATTAATTGTTGTGTTATAAATGTGTAACTGTTAATGAGGGGACACAGCTAACAGGCGGTCCCTCCAGGACTTCTCAGGGTCCTGATATCACAGCGCCCACTCTCTCTTATCAATCTATCATCCATTAATACTCACAAACTATTCAACTTAATGCAGCTTTTTTCACTGTAGAAAAACAAGATCCTTTTATTTTCAGTTGATATATAACAAGTTATTGCACTCCACAAGAAAGGTACATAACAGAAATACTAGACCCATACAACAACAAGCCATACAAACAATCAGACTAAGACAACATACAAAAACAGACAACAGAAACGACAAAGAACAAAACAAACTAAAGTCTTCATGCTCTATTTGAAAAGTGCCCTGAGATAACTTCTGTTATGAATTGGCGCTATACAAATAAAACTGAATTGAATTGAATTGAATCATACTCCGTATTATAACTACTATAATAATCTAATGCACACAGATAATGTGGATATAATAAAGTTGCAAAACCGTCAGAAATGATTTCAGCCCATTTTCTCCAATAAACGCTCCCGACAGAGAAGAACCCCTTTATGTCTCCTTGGAGAACATGTACGAGCCGTTCCAAAGGGAGAACGTTAAGAAACCAACTTATAACCGATGGTTTGACATCGTCTACCCAGTGCTGTAGGACTGATAACGGTGCACAGTACCATGGATGAGCTGCACTGCAGAGGGTTGAGCTCAATAGGACGCCATATCACAGATCATCTGTGACCAGTTTCAACCCAAAATTGATGAAGGTCTGACGGAGCAGCCTTGCAGCTTTCTAATCTCCTGTGTGTAGAGACGGTGAGCAGTCTGCTGAGGATCCTGGTGACATCTTGTGTCCACGTTGATCCTTTTATCTCCTCAGTCGGCCTCCCCGGGCTCTCAGCTGCTTACAGCACAAGAGGATTAGAGTTTCCCTGCAGGATCAGAGCAGAGCATCAGGCAGTGGAACCAGAGAATGGAGCGTGGTGGACCGGTGGAGGCGTTCAGGCTGCTGCTGGTCTGCTGTTTGGTTGTCGGGCCGGTGCTGGCCCAGGCCCGCCACCCTCTGCCTGTGCTGTGGGTAATGCCTGTCAGCTCCGGGTTGGGGAAGGAGAACCTGACCGCCGCAGTGGCACCAGCTGTCAAACTGGCTCTGCAGGATCTGCAGAGACAACCACCGCCGCTGGGAAACTACGAGATCCAGCTCCAGCTGCTGGACTCACAGGTGGGTCTCAGTCTCTGTCCTCTTCCTCTGTCTGGAACCAGTATCACACTTGTGTTTTCATGCCATGTTTCAGTGTGATCCTGCTAAATCACTCAAAGCTCTGTTTGATGCCATGTGGGCGGGACCAAAGTACCTGCTGGTGTTTGGAGGGGTGTGTCCATCTGTGATGGCACTGATTGCTCGCTCTCTGCCAGCTCTCAACCTGGTGCAGGTACACTGGTCCACTTCAGGTTTATTGTGATTATTATTAAGTTGTTGCTAGTGTTTTGGACACATCTGTTGATTCATGTCCTCTGATGTCCCAGGTATCTTTTGCGGCCTCGCCCCCTAACTTGTCCAACAGGAAGTGGTACAGAAACCTGTTCAGCACAGTGCCGTCAGACCGGGCTCTGAACCAGGCCACAGTGAAGCTGCTACAGCGCTACAGGTGGAGCAGAGTCGGTATCGTCACACAGGAAGGACCCAGACTCTCAGAGGTGATGCTGAGTATTATTCCTGATACTAGTGAGGATGCTGATAACGTCCTTGAGCCCCACCAACAAGCCAAAATCTGTATCAATCACTACCCGGGTGGCGAACCTTTTTTTAGAAATCAGACCTAGAAACGGTCATAATCCAGAAATGATCCTGTTTTGTCTACTGGAAGGGCCCAGAAGAGGGCACTTCATGCCCCTTTGCCCCCTGGGTAGACCTCATCTCTATATTTGTACCTTCTTACGGCGGTAAGAATCTCTACCTGATTCTCTGTGTTTGTGCAGATGAAGAAGGATCTGATCAGACAGCTGCTGAAGGCTGAAGTCCAGGTTGTTTCCACAGAAAGTCTCTCTGAAGACGTCTGCAGCAGCGTGAAGAAGCTGAAGGTACTGACCCCCGGTGAATATTGTACGCACAGATTTAGATTTAACAGAGAGGTAGAATCTGTTTACGTCATGATGTCAAAAGGATTCCTTTATTCTTTTACAGGAAAGTGATGTTCGGATCATCATCGCCCAGTTTAAAGAGGATTCTGCCTCTGAAGTTTTCTGCTGTGTAAGTAACTTTATGGCCAAAAGTAGGTGGACACCCGTATGGTCTGTTTTTCCTTGGTCCTCTTAGATATAATGAAAGGAAATCTAAATACAGCAACGTAAAGTGATATTTGAAAGCCAGCTCCATAGAGAAATAGTTTGCTGTATAAGAACTTTACTGGCATTGTCGGATGCTGATATCAAACAAGTGTGTAAAAGTAATCCCCGTGAGCAGAAAGCTCAGAATTCAGACTGCTCTGAACGTTCCCAACCTTCTTTTTCTACCATATATGTCCAGCCGACATCGGCTAATCACAGATTTCTTTATATGGTTATGTGCTCCAGGCTGAGCAATACTGAGCATGCCCACGAAGTACATGGACCCGCTCAGTTTTTCCTGTTGTGAGACAGATTTTCCTCTGATGTCCTACAGCTTCTCAGCCTCAACTCTCTTACAGAGCTTACTGGTGCACATTTACTTGTAGCTATTAGTTTACTGTTAACTTCTGCTAACGGACTGGGAGCTTGAGGCCCTGGGGCTACCGTTAAACACAGACACTGAGCTCCCAGTCTGTGTAGTGTCACCGAATAGGATGGGTCTTAGCTGCTAACCGCTAACAACAAGTCACTAAGGCTGTATGTCCATCAGGAAACTCCCAGAGAGTTGAGGCAGAGCAGCCAGAGGACATCAGAGACAATATTCTCGGATCCAGTTTCACCAAAATCACTGATAAAATTATAAGTTGAGCTTTTGTAGAGGAATCAGTGAAACACAAGAACTGAGATTATAGAGCTGAAAATCAGCGTTATAGGTACCCTTTAATTAATATTACACTGACACATATGAAAACTTTGAGCTGTCCGCATACTTTTGACCACATATTTTGTGATCCCACCACTACGACACAAAACCTGCCTGAAAAAGAGCCAATAAGTAGATTCTGAACAGTGCAGCTGAACTGGTTCTCCCCAGGAGTCCAGTGAGTGTCAATGGAGGCGATAAGATCCTGTTTCACAGTTCTTGCTGATAAAAGTGTTCCAGGATTAATTTGATAACAGCAGCTGCTGTCTGTGGGACTCTCAGGCCTACAGGCTGAACCTGTTTGGACCTCGGTACCAGTGGATCGTTGTTGACGGAGGAACGTCTGGATGGAGGCTGGGGTGGCAGGGTTCTGGCTGTACAGCCGACAGTCTGCTGACGGCTGCAGACGGATCCATCCGGCTGCAGATGAAACAGCTCAGCAGCACGAACACTCCGGGAGTCTCTGGACGGGTCAGTTCTGCTCTCTTCTATGTGCGGGGTTTCAGTAATGACTCTAACTGACTGTTGTTAACTGCAGACTCCTCAGGACTACCAGGACTCCTACCTCAGACAGCTGATCCAGGGGGGGTCAAAGGTCAGCGGCCTCCACGCCTTTGCCTACGACGCTGTTTGGGTCGCTGCCAAAGCTCTCAGTCAGGTGATGGAGGCTGTGAAACGCCGAGATAAGTACAGCGTTCAGAGGAACATCAGTGTCAGTGAGGAGGAGGTCCACAGGATGCTGCTGGAGGCCGTGAAGCAGACGCAGTTTGAAGGAGTTACAGTGAGCGCATCCACACACCTGTAGCACACACCTGTAACACACACCTGTTACGCACCTCTAACATACCTGTAACACACCTGTAACACACACCTGTAACACACCTGGCACTGCAGTATTTATTATATGAATGTTTTAAAATGTCTGCAGGGTCCAGTTTCCTTTCGGAACGGAGACAGAATGACGTCGATGGAGCTGATCCAGTTTCAAGGTGCTTTAAATCAGCTGATGCTCGTCTGTAAAGGCAGCTATTAATATAAACCAGTGTGTACATTCACAACCTGTGTGTGTGTGTGTGTGTGTGTGTGTCCTCAGGCAGCAGTGGTGTGTTGGTGGGAGACTTCAGTCCTTCCACCCAACAGCTCCGACTGATGAACCACCTGCTGAGGTTTAAAGGTGAGATAACTGACAGTGTTTCCACTCTTGTGGTCTCCGGTTCTGAAATCATGCTAATAGACTGAGACTGGATCTCGATTCTAACTGGGTATTTGCTCCTGCAGGTCCAGGACCCCCTAGAGACCGGACTCTGGTCCTGGTACAGCAGCAGCACATCGGCCTCCTTCTGTACAGCGCCGTATCATCAGCTGCGTCTGTGACCATCATCATCGCTCTGACGGCCCTCCTCCTCACCGTCATCAACCGTATATGGTAAACGGGTACAGCCTCTGTGGATCCACCTCAGTGTCGGACGTAGATCTGGTTTCGTCACTGTTGTTTGCCCCCCCCCCTCTGCAGGCTGCTGAAGTCAGGCAGTGGATCCCAGGATGAGCTGTTGCTGCTGGGCATCCTGCTGTCCTCCTCCTCAGTCCTGATGTCCGGCCTGGATGGAGCCTCACTGTCCGACCAGACATCTGAGGTCCTCTGTTCTGTGAGTTCAGATATAAAAAGTGATTAATACATAAAAAATAAATGCTTCAGAATCAGGAATCTACAAGTAAAGTTTTGAATGGAGTATTTTTACTGTGTGGCGTTCCACCCACCCACTGCTAGGTTCGTCTGTGGACTCTCTCCGTGGGACACACTCTGGCCTTTGCTGTGCTGTTCACCAGAACATGGAGGCTTCATTCGCTCTGCAGCTTCACACAGAAGGTAACCGCTAACCCAGTATGTAAACACACAGATCTGACCGTCTGTCTGATTTCTGAATGAAATGTTGTCTGTCTGTTTCCGTCTGCAGCGAGCTGGCTGTGTGCTGCTCTGGATGCTCCTGCTGGATGTGTTTGTTTTAACCTCCTGGCAAATCCTGGACCCCCTGAGACGGGTGGTGCTGCAGCATAGTTTAGAGGTAACAGTAACACAGAGGAAGATCCTGTACTTATGTAGGAGTACAACAATGTAGAACTGCTTCATTACACGCACAAGTCCTGAACTGTAAATCCCAAATGAATCGAATAAAGTCGTTCTTCTTCCAGAGGGATCCTGCTGATCAGGACGTTGTCATCCGACTGACCTCTGAACGCTGCAGCAGCGCCAACATGGAGCTGTGGCTCACTGCTGTCTGCGGATACAAAGGACCTCTACTGGTCAGTACTGACACAACACACCAACAAGTGTGACTAGGTTCGAGAGAAATGACCAGTGTAGTGTAGTGTAGCTTTATTCCTCTGCTGCCTATGGACTGATTTCTATGTGTTTCTATGTAGGGATGAGGGTCAAAGGTTGTGACCTTTATACTCCCGAGTGCCTTCTCTCTCCGCTTCCCCACAGTGTCAACAGTGGTGCTGTTGGCTGATGGGGGGATTTGTAAACAGCGAGCTAGTTAGTAGCATGGAGCTAAGGGTCCAAATTAAATATAGGAACGTTGCAGATATATAATTTATTTTGCCGATGCCCAGGAGGATGCTCGCAACAGGACGCCGACTGCAACTGTGCTGAGGTCCCAAACATCAGTGTATTAAAATAATGATGTGGTGTTTTTCCTCCAGGGTCTCGGATGTTTTGTGGCCTGGAACATCAGGATCGCACCGGCCGATCATCCCGCCATCAGCAGTAAACACCTGACACTGAGTACGTTCGCTGTGACAGTGTTCAGTGTGGCAGGAGTGTCAGGATCTCTGCTGACGTCCCACAATCCTCCTGTTCAGTTCTGTGTGACCAGTGTCCTCATCCTCTGCTGTAACATCTGCACCCTGAGCTGGTTGTTCGGACCAAAGGTCAGTGCGACGCTACACGAACTCTAAGAAATCTGTAATGGCTGAAAAACATTTAAATTCAGTTTCTGAGAGGCTGATTATGATCTTTTTTAGGGTCTAATCTTAACAGTACTCCTTTTAGAACTACAGACAGAGACCCCACACTTCCTACCATCAGCAAGCATTTGGCGACAGTGGCAAGGAAAAACACTTGTCAGAATACATAAGTTAGTATCGTGGATGTACTTAGCTGATGAAGTAATTTAATAAGCTAACATTAGCCCCAGGAATCTGGATAAATTAATTAGTAAATTAAGTGTTTCAGTGCCGGATAACGTTAGTGGCTGGATTGATGTAGAGTGGATATGTTAGTTCAAATTACCAATTACCAAAATGATGCTACTTCACCAGTTAAAGTGATCCACTAACTTATGTATTGTGACACACAGTGTTGAGTGTGTTCAACAATAAATAATGTATCAATGCTAAGTTAGCTAGCTAGCAATTTGATGTTATTAGCAATCAAGTTAACGCCGGTTGTTTGTAGACGTTAGCAAACTCCTTTTTCACCTGTTTTTATTTCTTTTTACGTCTGCAGGTTTTGTTTCTGTGTCTGAACAGCAGCGAGCTGCAGGGTGAAGCTGCAGAGGGCGACGACGGACAAAACAAAGACGAGCAGCTGAGCAGGTTAAACCAGCACCTGAAGAGTCAAACTGCACAGGTGAGGACATCAGTGAGGAGACTGCTGTGTGTTTGACTTCAGTCTGTTCAACTGATGGTTGAGTGAATTAACACTGCAGCGCTGTTTGTTGTGTTCTTTGCAGCTCGACGTAGAAATAGAAACCATCACCATGCAACTCTCTGAGGAGTCAGCTATTGACCCGAAGCCTCACATGATGACAGAAAAAAACAACGGTACCAAAAACATGAAGTCGCACAGAGATACTGTGAAACTGAAAAGGTCTAAAACTCAACTGAGAGTACTGCAATACATAAAGTCTCCACAAGGGTACAGGAACCCAACAATGAGTTTGTTGCTATGGAAACAAACCACAGAGAGGCTGCGATACAACACAGGCAGAGGGAGAGAGACACCATGTGACTCTGTGTCTGTATATAGAGAATATAATGTTTGCTGCTTTATAATCTCCTTTAAACTGGAGTCAGTATTATAACATAACTCCTGTTTACAGCTAAGTTAGTGTTAACTGACAGTGCTCCAGTCTCTCTAATCAGTATCATAATCAACCTTTTCTCTCAGCAGGGGAGGTCAGATCTGTGACGTCGACTCATATGGTTCAGGTCTGCTCTGAGGACAGAAGCTCAGAGAGGAAACCTGCAAGTCCAGACAGCATCAACTCTCCTGAACGGTGAGTCCACAACAAACAAACCGTATTTACATGTAAAATCCAGAGCAGACACTTTATAAACTCACTACACACTTTGGGACAGTTTCAATTCTTCAATGAAACTTTGAGATATTTGTTCAAATTTTAGTTTTGACTGTTTTTTTTTTTGGAAATGTGGTTGAGAAAATAAATTTGGAAACTTGTCTTATAAGTGAGTTGAGCCAGAGAGCTAACATTATGCTACGAGCCAGAGAGCTAACGTTAAGGATGAGGCACTGAAGGATATCCACATATTAGAATGAATGAAGAGTTTGAGTATTTTTACATGTTTTCAACTGTTTTAACGAAATAATTAAACATTGCCGTTAATATTTATTTAGATTTAGCACCCAGCAGTGATGTGACTCACTGCAGCACATTAGTTCATCAATTTGTGTGCGATGTTTGTAGTTTTTGTGGTTTAATTTCCTTCCTGTGGTTCCTCTCAGTGTGCGGCGCCGGCTGTCCGTGCAGCTGCCCATCCTCCATCATTCCTACCTGCCCGCCGTCGGTGGTGTCAGCGCCAGCAGCACCAGTCTGTTCGGCAGCCGGGAGGCCTTCGATCACGCCGATGGAAACTTCCTGTATGACTGACGCCACATTATTGCTCAACCAATCAGACGGCAGCTGTAACTGACTATATTTATTTCTATAGACGTATATGGAAATATAAACAGTGCACTTTGTGTTATTAATTGATAAATAAAAATCTAAAATGTGAAGAAAATGTTTTATATTCCTGAAATGGATGGAATATGTTGAAGAGAAGCTGCTCAGCGTCGTCTGTTCGGGAGCTGCTCCTCGTCACCATGACCAAAGTATCAGAGGATTGTTTCATTAGGACCTTTTCTCTTGTAGCACAGGAAGTTTCATACCGCTGCACTGCTGCACTAGCTGCTATTAGCTAGTTAGCGGTCCTATTAGCTGTCTGTACCCAGACTGGGAGCTGGAAGGGTACGGCAGCTCCGACCAGGACTCTGACTCTGGGGGATGAAGACTCGCCGGGTTCAGGCAGCGACAGGAGAGGAAGAGGAGGAAGAGGAGCCAGTTTGTAGCCGGTTAATTAGTCAGTAACTGTGAACGATATCCATCATCCATCGTATCGATCAGTCAGGATCAGTTTCAGTGAAGTTGGAAGTTAGTTTGGCTTCATCTTAATATGCTTGGCACCGATTTTGGTGAAGATTAGATGAAATATGGACCAAAAGACGCAAAAAAATATGCCCTCTATCTAAAGCACTGACCTATGCCCTGTATTTAAGGAATTATTGAAGGATGTTTTTTTGTGAGGTATGAGGTAAACTTTGTGTTCTCTCCTAATCTGATGTATGTAAATAACAATAAGGTTAAGCTGATGCAGTTTGTAGCTGTCTGTCTGTCTGTATGTCTGTCTGTCCCTCACACAGGAGGACAACCGGTGCCGTATTATCAGCAAACTAAAGGAAATTAAAGAAAGAGTCTTGGATTCTAGACCGTTTGCTTTATGAAGAACAAAGGTGATAAAATGGCAGTGTGTGATGCAGCTGTGTTTACAGTCAGTCTAGGATTGCATCATTTAAAATAAGAAACACTGACATTATTGCCTTTATAAGTGGTTGTTGATCGAAGTTCACATTCACAGCGCCGCTCCTCTTCCTGGAATGAACCACAGCTTGATAAGCCCTCCCTCTTCCTCCTGCTCTCAAAC
>JAGRRF010012897.1:27948261-27959169 GCA_019097615.1 Morone chrysops
TCCTCTACGTGCCTCAGCGGCCTGTGAAAGGCTCTTCAGCATCGCAGGACTTTTCTTCAGTCCAAGAAGAGCGAGACTGAATTCTCGCGACTTTGAAAACCAACTTCTTCTGAAGATGAACAGACACCTTTTCAGTTTCAGTTAATAACTTCATGCCAGTTGAAAGACGTGCAGTTTGTCCATATAACACACAGGGAGGTTGAGAGAGAGAGCTCGTCACCATTGATGATGGCAGAAGTTTAATTTTTAATGTTGAAAAAGTTCCCCTTTCTCCTGTGCCTGGATATTATGCTTTCACTGTAAGGAAGCCACAATACATTTCATAATCAAAATTCTAACTGCTCACTTTTTTAAAAATACTTTTACTTTTAATACTTTAAGTACATTTTATATCACACAATTACTTTTGATACTTAAGTACACTAAATGTCAGGTACTTTAAGACTTTTACTCAAGTAATGTTTTAAAAGGTGACTTTAACTTCCACCAAAGTCATTTTCTTGTAAGATACTTTTACTCAAGTATCGCTTTCAAGTACTTTATACAAGACTGGACAACAGATAATGGGTAGTTGTGGCCTTGAGCTCATTTCATTTATTGTGTATGTGTGTGTGTGTGTGTGTGTGTGTGTGTGTGTGTGGCTCCACCTACTGTTTGTTATTGGAATTACAGAGGTCAATCTACACTGAAGAACTTCTGCACGTTTTAACTTCTACATTGCTACGAAGGAGTATTAGGGCCACATATACGTTAAAAGATGAGAGTAGAGAGATTTATTTTTTATTTTGCATTTTAAGAATGAAGTCAAACTAGAAGCTTTAGAGCATATAGCTGCCTCATATACACACACAGATGTGACCTCCAGTATATAGACAGACAGTAGAAAGAATAATTTACTGAACTGGACTAGAATTTATATATTAAACATAAATATTGTTTCAGGCGTAGCTGGAACACCAGCAAAGTCACTATATAAAGATAAAGATAGATAAAGTAAAGTACAGATAAACTTACAGATAGACTTAAACTTAACTGAATAAATTCAGTGTATAAAGAGATCAGATTCAGGCGTACTGTGTATATTTCCCTTAACACCCCTTAAAAAAAAGGCCTTGCGAACCCCTGTGAAGCTTTGGAAACTCGTCCTGGGGGTTGGGAAACAATGCTTTGGAAAGTTTTCTGTCAAAATAAAAGTCAGAAACGTATTTGTTTTGTTTTACCACATTCGAACACCCGGTTTTAGGTCGCAACCCACCAGTTGAGAAACCATGCTTTACAGCTTTTGTAATTGGATTTATGTTGAGGATTGTAACCTTTTAGTGGAGGAACTAAGGCCTCTTTGGATCCTTCATTTGTTCATTTTGTCAACTCGTGCAGGTACAGGTTCATTGTGTTCTTGGAACTGATTCTCCCTGAAATCTCCTGCTATCAACACTGCAGTGATGAAATCTGGGGTTTCCCTGTCAGCAGTGTGGAAATAGCAGAAAGAACAGCCTCTGATGTTATTAATTAACTAGTGCAAGTAGGACATACATAATATCTGTGTCCAAATAGGGAGGGGTGTCAGGACTATAAAGTGTCAGCTGGATGTCTCCCTGAGCTGTAACTGGGACCAGATTATAATCCTTAACAATGATCTCCTTCAAAATGCTCCTCTGTGCTCTGGCTCTGACTCTGCTGGCGGTCACTGGGGAGTCTTCGTCTGGTGGCGGTAATTCCTTTCAGATGTCTGAGAATGTATTACTAGAAATATAAAAGTACTCAAGTACTCCATAATTCAAGATACTTTATGCATTTGTATACTTTTACTCCACCACATGTCAGAGGCAAATATTACAGACTACATTTGTCTTTAGTTACTTTCCAGATCAGAATCAGAATCAGAATTTTGTTTATTGCCAAGTAGGTATTTTTTTTCCTAGAGGCGTCAAGTCCTGGAGATGATCCCCTTGGCCATTGGCCAATGAAAATCACAGCTTTACAGTCTCAATGCATAAAATGAAACTGAATTTGTGAAAGAAATTGAAATATCCACATGTGACCACAGCCACGCAGACCCCCAATGAGTGCTAACTGATCTGTGCTCTAACAGGCGGCACACCCAACCACAACTACGAGCTGTCAGGGTCGGACCTGAGGAGGCTGTACAACTCTGCGGTTTTCAAGGCTGAGAGGATGAAGAGGCCGCTGGATGGAACTTCCTTTGTGTTGGGACCAATCAGCCACTCTGGAGTCAGGTCGGTCCACAGTCTCACATTCCTCATTTGGCTGGTGGATAAAACACTTTGTAGGGTTCATAGTATCAGATCATTGGCAGATATGGAATATAGTATTTATAAAATAATGTTTTCATTAGTGTTTAATCAGCTGAAATTAAGAATCGGTGTGTTTTTCTTACCTTAGAATGAGACGTGATCTACAGAGAGAGCGGGTCCTGTGTTTGCCGAGTTGTTCTTAAGCACCTAAGTAGTTTGTGATTTGGTGACAAATCTAACTGCTTGTACAGAACAAAAAGGGGCCCTATTAGAGTACCCTGAGGAATGCCTTTCAGTTCTTCAGGAATGAGGTGTTACTGTACGTTCAGACCAAAAGCGTACAAAGCGTACAAAGCATGCGGAATCCACTTTGTATTGGGAGCCAGGCGGAAAAAGTGGAGAATAGTAATAGCTGCAATAATAATTAATAGCTATTGTACAACGTCTCACTGTTTAGTTACCGAGACCAATTACAGAAGGCCAATGCATGGAAGAGGGTCGCTGAAGCAGTTGGTTTGTCTGGTGAGCTTTTAAATGTGTAATACGTTTGTAATAAAGGAGAGAAAATATTGCATACTTGCTTTGCCCGCCATAAAAGTTGCCGCCAGTTTCGTTCATTCATTCGTCCTACACACAGTGTATGGCACTGCACTCTGGGCTGCATCTCAGAGCCTGCAGACTTATCAACATATCAGTCCTACAGTATAAACACCACACTCATTTTGTGTTGTCTGTCAGGGCAGCACCAAAAGCAACGATCTCTCTTTCATCCATGTCGATCCCGGTAAATGAATGAGCTGTGCTACAGCAGTAGTTGCACGGCGGGCTTTTTATCCGAGTGACGTGCGGCCCCTTTAAATGAAGAAGCAAGAACAAAAGGGCGACAAAGGCGGCAAAAGCGACTTTAGCACGGCGGACAGGGCAGCTTTGGCATACTGTCCGCTTTTGGTCTGAACGTACAGTTAGACGATAAACAAACACAACCAGAGAGTTTAGAGAGGAAACTGACAGACTTATGAAGAGACTGCTGTTTGTTCCTGACGGCTCCCGGTGGCTCATCCACAAAGGAGACAACTATGGCGTCTCCTCTCAGACGGTGGTGACCAGCGCTCGACACATGAGCTCAGACTGGAGGGTAAATCTTTATGTTTTTCCCAAAAAGTTCTGTTTTCACAGTTAAATAAATCAAAATGACACAAATGGAAAATGATATACAGCACAGAGAGAGGCTTCTACCTGAAGTTAAAACTTCACAGTGACTGCCACTCTGGCTCCAAGTAATATCTGCACAGCGTGAGGAGGTGGAGACATGTTAATGATAATATCTATAGGTAAGAGGATCCATACGACACTGTGTTGTCTTCAGAACGGCCATGCCTCCTTTGGGGTTAAACTGTAAAAGTGCCTAAAAGCTGCATTTCATGTAAATCAGTTTTAAAAAGCTAGATTTAAACAAATGAGGATAATAAAAGCTTTAGTCAATTCCACAAAGAGGATAAAAATGATAAACTGAAAGACAGTTAATGATGTTACTGAGTCAATGTGAGCATATTGTGTCTGTACACTGAAGAGAATCAGAGAAGAGTTTTCTTGCTTAAAACAGACGTTTTTTTGCATTCACCACCAGTCAAATTAAAGGAACTGCTTTCAGCCAAAAGGATGGACTGAAAAGTTACAAAACAGCAGTGTCAGTCCGTGTTTTATACTAAAATAGATTGGTGTCACTGGTGCAGGTTGTTCAAACGTTGGACTTCCAGGGGACAAAGACCGTCGCAGACTTTGTGGCGGCCGGCGGCTCTGACTACAGCCTCATCTTTGATAACTGTCACCTGGGATCTCGTCGAATGATGAATCAGTGACTCTTCTGCTTTCTGAAAGGTTGAAGTTTGTCTCCTCTCTGCTGAACAGATAATAAAGCTGAAAGCTCACAGAAGGCGTCATGTGCTCTTTATTCCACCAGAGGTCTCTGCAGGGCTTTGTAATGAACATGAGAAACGACTAAGTGACTTTATCCAGATAAATTCTGTTCACTCATTTTAAATAAGTTTGGATAAATGCTGCATATGAGTGTGATATACTTACTAGATTTAAATACAGTTAACTGAATGGTACAATTAATTTAAAAAACCTAATCAATCTAATATCTGTCATGCTTAAATTAAAATGGTTTGAGGCATCAGTCAACTCATCAGTTTTTACAGTGTACCACACAAGAGGGCACACTTTGTTTGTTGTTCTTTCCCAACATGGATGTGTGTGTGTGGACGCTATCTGCAGGATGTTCGCCAACTGACCTTCCTGTTTGTTCTTTCTTGGGGCTCCCTTCGCCTCCGATCGGCAGCATTCACGCACAAGAACAGACGGCCGGTTGTAGGTGTGTAATCGGTTGTGATGACAGAGATTATGTCACCACACTGGGGTGTCCCCGAGCAGAGTGTGCACAGTTCACACAAGCTTTTGTGAGCAGCTTCTCCACGTGGAGTGAATCCTGTATCAGCATCTTCATTATTTTATTCACACTTTTCCCGTAAATTCAGCTCCACAAGACTTCTGTGAGCTTTTGTGCACCTTTCAAACTAATACGTCTTAATAAAAGAAGTTGACATCAATTAATCCTCCTTGAGTGAACCTAAATTTGTGCAGTATTTTAATTATCAGTGATATAATTCCACTGACTCATTTTCTTTAAGTTGACTTTATATCATTATAAAACTGAACCTGTATAGTTTATAAGATTCCAGTTTATTTATCATCATAATCCCAAATATGCATCCAAAAACATTGTGATTGGGTGATTAAGTATTTCTTATTATATGTATTTTTTAACAAACATACAGACTTCTTTTCTTGACAAATTCAGAGCCTGGACGTGTCACTTTAAAAATGTTTAGATAAATTAGGGGAATTTCCACTTCTCGAGGTTAAAGGGGACATATTCAGCTCATGAACAGTTCTTTATTGTCAGTCTGAGACTCTGCTAGAGAAGCTCTACATGACTCACTCTATAAAATCATCCTGAAATTAGTCTTTGACATTTAATTTCACACATTTTAGTTCTGATTCCTCTGCAGTATCGGCTTCCTGCAATGTCGGCTTCCTGCAGTGGCGTTATGAACTTCAGATAAGCTGAGGTCTGATTGAAGAGGAAATTCATTGTTCTTCTGCCCCCCTCCTCTGATCATCTCATAATGAGCTCCTGCGTCAGCTGAGGGTCATCTGGTGTGACGGCCTCGCTTAGTTTCTGCACGGTTGGTCAGCAGCAACGCAGGATGCCGCCGAGGATCCCAGAGAGACTCTGAGGTCACAGATTCGTCTGTGCTGCTAACACTGTAAACTGTAAATACTTTAATTATAGTTTGACACAAAAGAACCAAACAGCTCAAAGTGCAGAATGTAAACAATGAGTCCATTTAGCAGCGTGAAAAACACACAGAAATCTTTCTTCTTCACGAAACTTTGTTTTACTTCAAACAATTGAACAAATCACACTCAATCACTAACAAACTGAAAAGGCTTCAGGATGCTTCAGACGAGAACAGCCGTACGTCCCTCTTCAGAACAAACAAGCAAGTTTCTATTGGCAGAGTCAAAGAGTGAAGGTACAGTCAGTCTGTGTCTTCCTCACAGGTCAGTTAATGATGTTACTGAGTCAATGTGAGCAGATTGCGTAGATTGACGAGAATCAGTAAAGTCTCAGTGATGGTGGAGATAAAGGTTTTACTGTGAAGAAATATGGCCCTAAATCAGCCACTATAAGAATGGAGTTTGATTTGATGGTGTGGAGCAGAGGGTATTTTATTCTTAATATTTCACTATAACCCAAATGTTTCCAACAATGTTCAAACTCAGAGAAATCTGTCATTTTACTCAGGTAACGCTGCGTTTCACCAGTCGCCTGTCGATGGTGTCATATCCTCTTTGTGCTCAGTCTATTAGCATGATAACATAACCTGGGACCAGCCAACACTACTTCACCACGTCATCAAACTCCCTCTTTTGCTGTTGTTTTGATGTGAGAGACCCCCTAGTGGCAGAAATAACATATTATATACATACATATTATGGTACATATTATATACCTTTAATTGTTTGCTGTAGCATTTTGGCTCCTAGTAGCTAAAAGGCAATACATTATTATTGTTTCATGCTATTAAACTGCCAATATTAGAATTTGCATTTACTGCCAGTCTATTTAGAGGAGCTGCTTTCACCCAAAAGGGGGCGGAGTCATGATGCAAGGGCAAGTTACCCGGATGGGCTGCTCTCTGCATGTCCCAAAAACTCTTAAATGTTGAATTTAAGACCTCCAACTTCATTTCACTTGAAAGATCAGTGCAGAACTGGGCTTCAGCATGAGTATCAAACTTGAAGGTTCGCTGCATTTTTCATCTTCGTGTTGATATAAAAGGTTGAAGGGACTTTTTTAAAGTAGAAAATGTTTCTGTTCTCTGGTGCATGCAAACTGTACCACCTGTGAGCTTTGACTTTATAGTGTGAATGCAGCAGCGTCTCTTTCAAATCCTGTTTTCATCGTCGCTCTTCCTCTTGTTGTAAACTCCCACTCCTTCTTCTGCTTCCCTTTTTGTTGCCTCGGTGGTTCAGGGTCGGAGGAGGAAGTCTCCATCCTCTGCACAGACGCGGCCACGGTGTTTTCCCTCCCGGTTTAAAGTGGAAGTTCAGACTTTCCTCTCGAGTCTCTGCTGCAGATGACAGAAGCCACCTGCTCAGTTTCACTTTCAGTCTGTCCTCTGGTCTTTCAGCTGATGTTGCGGAGTGTTTGGTAGCTTCTCGCCTTCTGCGCCCTCAGCAGCGGCGTCTGAGTGTCCACGTCTCGAGACAAAACCCTCCTGCCGGCTCGGCGGAGACGTGCTCGAGTCCACCCGTAGACCAGACAGTTGAGGAATCCCTGAGAGGCCGAGGTGAAAGCCTGAAGACAGAAGACACTCAGGTCACTGCAGAGACAGAAAACACGAGGTGGTCCTGCACATTTTAGTGGATCATTCTGGCTCGATACCCTTTACAAGCAATACTCGGTCCCCATGAAACAGAAATAAGAATTAAGAGGCTGCAGACAGACGGCGAGCTGGCCTTCCTGCTGTTGGTGATTTTAGCTGTGTCTGCTGTTGTAATATAATCAGAACAAATCTTACACTGTTGATTTAATCATCGGGGCCCAGGATTTCAGAACCTATCCGGATCCTACAGAACTGGGATACACAGTAGAAAAACTCAAATATCCAAATTTGAGATTTATTCCTCTGTGAATATTTCTGATCTAGAATAAAGGATTTGAAATACTGGGCCCAGGTTGTAACGGTGGTTGTAACATTTAAGTTACTAATACGCACTTTGGCCCCTAAAAGCACTGTTTATATTCAGTGCCTGAATTGGACCAAAGAGGTGCCAGTACATTCATTCTTTTACCATTTGTATCCGTTTTCAGTGCTGTTTTGTCCACTAGTTTCATTTTGAAGCCTCCAGTTTGGCGTTTTGGCCACCATGACAGTTGCAGACGCAGGAACAGAATCTGGATCCATATCTGATCAGCACTGTTTGACAGTTTGATCTGAGTTTGGTGCGTTGAGCTGGACGGACTCACTGAGATTGAGCTGTCAATCACAAGGTAGCCCCGCCCTAAAGCATATTATGGTCTGTTTGACTCTAAATGGAACCATCAGTCACTAAATGAACATCATGCTGTATGGAAGAAGACTGAAACTAGAGACTGAGAGCAGAAACTCATCAGGAAACTGTTTACTGAGGGAATAAACCAACTGAGAGGTGGGCTCATTTCTCCATAGGACTGAATGGTATCTGTGTGTTATTGCAGCCAGTGGAGCTGCCCCCTGCTGGCCATTAGAGAGAATGCAGGTTACGCCAGCATTACTTTTTTACCACCGTACTAACCGTATCTGCTAACTTCCAGATAACTTTTATGGGGGTTTCCTGCTGCAGACTGACCTGTGAGATGTAGAGGGCGACCCCGGCCCCGCCCTGACCAGCTGAGGGCTTCACCACCCGCAGAAACGCCAGAGCCACCGCTGAGGAGACACAGAAACATCCTCAGATAAAGATTCAGATCCTGTCCAGTAACCATGGTGATCAGGATGAAGGAACCAACCTGGACCCCAGCAGAGGACAAAGATCAGCGGGTACAGGAGCATCCGCCGGTCCATCACACGGAAGGACGCCCGCTGCTGGTTGCCAAGGTAACCGTTCGACGTCACGACCCGTCTGTAAATACGGCAGGCTTTCACCACGAGGACCTGGTGCCGGAGAGATTTATACAACGGGAGTCAGTTCTCTAAATGAACACACAACAGTCACACAGTCCTTTTAGGTCTCAGCACATATTCCTTCACACCAAATCACTCATCGTGTCACGCCATGTTAGATTAATAAAGACACCTGGTAAAGACACATCATGTGATTTTATTTTGTATTCTGTTGTGTAGCCGCAGTGCGATGATGTGATCTTCCTGTCGTGTTGTGTCACACGTGTAAACTCACGATGATGCTGCCGAGTGTGAGGAAGAAGGTGGCGAGGAAGATGGCAATGCTGTACATGTGCAGCAGGCTGCAGGCTCTGACTGGCTGGTGTTGCTCTGAGGTGAGATACAGCGCTCCGGTGTGCATCAGCAGACACCTGGTTTGGTACGGTGCACATCGAGGATCAAAAAAGGAATGAAACACTTTACAGTTTTTCTACATTACTTTCTGACTTTAGTACTTCATGAGTGGCCGCACTATATAATTTTATACGCGTTGTGTTTGGTTTTCTCCTCACCTGTAGGGCTCACTGAAGTTGGCCTGACATTGGCTGATGTTTCCTTGTATAAATACAGGCGTCATCAGCAGCACAGGGATCAGACTGCAGACACAAGAGGACCAGACGAGGTCAAATACATTTTATCTCACTTCCTGTCAGCACACTGGTTTTAACTCCACAGTGTGTACTCACCCTGACAGCAGCGCAGTCGTTTTGCCGGCTGTGCTCATTCTGTTGGAAAACTGCACAAAAAGATGAGAAAAGAAGAGCTTCAGAGCCGCTGGTGGGTGCAGATTGTTTCCAGTCTTTATGCTAAGCTAAGCTAAGGCAGTGGCTCATAGTTGATGAGAGTGGTTTCTGGCTCTCAGCGAGAAACTGAATTACAACTACAAACAGACCCTTTAAGTCAGAGAGGTTCAGAGCAATCACACAGGGCTCTTCATTTAAAGGAGCAGTTACACATTTTGCTCAGACTTTGTGTTGGTGGTACCTGTACAGAGTATCCATTACTGCAGCTGTAGAACTGCTCTCGGACTCCTTTGTAGAGGTCCCACACATAGTTGAGTGTGTAGAAGAAGGAGGCCATGTACAGGATCTGACAGAACAGAAACAGAGTTTGTACTTGAGTGAAATCTCACCTGAAAGGAGCGACCATATAAGGACTGTTCACACGGAGCTTGTTTGTGTGCACTCGTGTCACACTGTGAATAGATAAAGAGATAAAACCAGCAGCTGACCTCTGGGTTGATGCTTCTGAACAATAAATGTAGGTCAGGAATGTTTTTGTGGTGTTTTCCCTGGTTCTGCTGCTCTATTTCATCCCTAACTGACCCAGTTGGACAGGACAGGGTTTCAATCAGTAGATCTGTTTATTGTAGAATTTAATATTCAGCCAGATACTCTAAATAAGAAACCTGTGTCTGTGAGCAGAATTCAGACGGCTCTGAATGTTTTCAACCTCCAACGTCGGCTAGTTTCTGTCTGAAAGTGCTTTTTCTGTCACGAAGTTGAATATTTTCGGGTTTCTCCTCTGATGTCCTGCAGCTTCTCTGCCTCCACTCTCAGGGACTTTACTGATGGACATTAACTTGTAGCTATTAGCTAACCTGCTAACGGACACCATCAATCACTGGAAGTTGAAGCTGAGCAGAATCACTGAATAAAGTCATAAAAGTTCTGCTTATGTACAGAAATTGGTGAGGCCCCAGAAACACGATAATGTACTCATCTATAATCAACCAGACTTTTTAACAGGTTAGTTTGGATCACCAACGTCACAATGACACCAACGAACGACCCGATGGAGGCGGCGGTGGACCGGCGGCTCCGGAGAGCAACCTTCTGTGAGGTACAGGGACCATTCTGGTGGAACTGAAGGGAGCTTCATCACAACACATCCTTTCTGCTCTTCACTTCCTGCCATCCATCTGAATCATCACTGACTGCAAACAAGCAGTTAACAGATATTTAAATAACCCAGTGATAGAACCAGAAGATGAAGAAGGTCCCAGGAATCCTGAGCACTGGAAACAGGAGCTGGTTAACAACAACAATGTGCACGTGCTACAAAGAATTTCCACTTTTCCACAATTATTTGCCAGAAACCATCCAGCTGTGTCTTTAAGTCCCATATGGTCTAGCGGTCAGGATTCCTGGTTTTCACCCAGGCGGCCCGGGTTCAACTCCCGGTATGGGAACTTTAATGTATCTGGTAATTGTTGCTTTCAGTTCATTAAATATATATTGAAGGACAACCGTTCCATATTACAATGAGAAAACCTATGCATAGCACTACTGACTATCTAAGATATTGCGCAACAAATGAATCATCAACAGGTATTCTTATATGTCACTGTGATCATTCATAGGTTTGGAAGGATTAAG
>JAGRRF010012897.1:27985745-27998518 GCA_019097615.1 Morone chrysops
CCCCCCCGTCCCCCCGCCCCCCCGGTGGATCATAGCGATGTCTCAGCGTCCACGACTCTCCGACCGTCCTCATTCTCCACGTTTATCTGGATGCTCGAAAGCTTCTCCTGGCTGGAAGACACAATGCCAGCAACAAGACATCTTATTGGTTTATTAATCAAATGTTGCAAAAATTATAGAATAATAGAATCACTTCTGTTTATAACCAACCACCTCAACACCCTAGCAACAATGGTGTAAAACCTTATCATCATCATCATCATGTGACTCAGATCTAAAGTAGGAACTTGTGCAAACTTTTACTTTCTAATCCAACTTTAATGCAACTAAAATCTTTTCACACTCTACAACAGGATAAAATCACATGAGTGGAGCTTGACCTCGTCCAGGCCATTTTTAGGCAGTTTTTTGTATAATTCATTAAAAATCGAAGTCAACTTGTTCCAGTTAGAATAACATCGCTACGATTGGTGAAACTCGTGGGATACTGCAATGATTGGTCAGGGATTGGTTGGTGTCCAGTAGGTTTACCTGTTGCTGCGTTTCAGAGCTTTGCTGCTTTCAGAGTTCATGGATTTCCAAATGCCGCTTTTGGCCATTTCATCCGAGATGTTGACCTCTGATGGGTCCACTCTGCACGACACACAGAAATACACGTTACTCTCTGCTGCAGTGTCTGTACACAGGGATCCTACTGTTCATCACTCACCGTCCTTTCAGGGTTTTGATCGGGAAGTCGATGACGTTCCCTCCGTTGTACGGCAGATCGTCCTCGGCCTCCTCCAGCATCCGCCTAGCTTCCTGGAAAAGAATCCACATTGGCGGTGTCAGTGAGGAGCCTGAGGCAGAGTCACGTTGTTTGGTAGATTTAAGTGTCTAACGGCTCACCTCCTTCTCCTTCTTCTTCTTGTCGTCGTCCCTCTTCTTCTTGCTCTCCGGTATCAGGTCGTCCAGCCAGCTCAGCTCTCTCTTGGTGAAGCAGAAATCCAGAAGCTTCCGGATGAACACCAGAGCCAGAACCTGCACAGGACAGCAAGAAGTGACGAGTTATTACCTTTAAGTACTGGTTCCCAAATAAAAGTAAACTGACATATTTAATGGATGTTTCATATTATATTGAACAATAACAATAACAGTAGAGAACAACAGATAACAGTGAACACAATAATCTTCATTTATAAAACACTTTTAACCCAAAGTGCTCCAAAAAACATTTTATTAAACACAAGCCATAAAATCATTACGTTTTAAAAGAAAATTTACCAGATAAACCAGATAAAAGAAAAACATTAATGAAATAGAAAAGAATTTAAATGTAAGTAAAATTCAGGAAAAGGCTCTCTGATAAAAGAAATTTAAAGGTCCAGTTTGTAGGATTTTACAGGATTTAGCGGTGTAGCCGCTTTCTGAGCGTGAGAGAGAAACTAAGGTGGCCGGCAAAAAAACGCAAACGGTGCGATCTAGAGACAGTGTTTGGTTTGTCCGTTCTGGTTTCTACTGTAGAAACATGGCAGTCTTCACAGAAAGGGGTTGGGAACCACTGCCTTTAAGTAAAATAAAACGTTCTCTCGCTGTAGGTCTCACCATCATGGGGAAGACAACAGCGGCGGCCGAGGCCTTGATGGTCCAGAGGACGATGAGGCAGGACAGCTGCACCACAGTGAAGATGTGGACCTTCCACAGGGGGACGTAGCGCAGGTAGATCAGGTCCGGCTGGTGTTTGGCCGGCATGCCGAACAGTTTGATGCGGTCAAACAGCTGAGGGATGGACAGACGGACAAGACATCAGAGACAGTGAACCACAGACAGATAGACAGACAGAAAGACAGACGGTCAGACAGACGGTCAGACAGACCTGAATGCCTCTGAGCGAGGACACTCCCATGTAGAGGAAGACTCCGTACAGGACAGGCATCGGGATGAACTGAGGGACAGCAGGAAAAATTAAAGTTAGAAACATCTCCACTCTCTTCTACAGCGAGCTGATGTAGAAACAATCAATGAAAGCTGCAGCAGGTAACTTCACAGGTTAGATCGTATACGCTGAAACTATATCAGTAGATCTTGACAGAAGTACATTCTGCCTCCTCCTAGTGCTCCTAACGGTATCTGCAAGAATCCACTCAAACTCTGAAACACCATGAAGAATACCTGAAAATACCTAAAACATGACGTCCTCTCCTGTTGGACAGATACTGAAGGACAGATGAGATAAAAACACTTTTCATGGGGACTTGAAGTGTAGTTTTTATTTGAAGTGTAGTTGCAGAAAGCAGCCCCTCAGACAAGCATGAACATTCTGGGTGTTATCTGTCTCTGCGAGGACTCTGTTCACCTTGAGGGCGGAGGTCATGAAGACGGAGCAGCCCATCAGGATGAAGATCATGAACCCGGTGACTCTCTGCTCCCTGATGCCCAGGAACTTCGGCTGCTCCCCCGGCGCCGCGCACTCCGACTCCAGCTTCAGACTGTTGACGTGGGAGATGGAGAGCACAGTCGCCGCTACGAACCACGGCAGGCCCATGATGGAGCACACGCCCAGCATCACCGCCACCACCAGCAGGTCCAGGTGGTAGCCACAACCTTTCTGCAACCACAACACACACAGAGGGGAAGTTTATCACCGAGCTACCAGTCTGTGGTCACCTGTTACCGTCCTGTCAGTTGTCCCCACCTTAAGTTTGTTCTCCTTCCTGTTGACGATGACGGCGGTGATCTGCTGGTCCATGAAGATGAGGATGGTGCAGAGCAGAGCAGGGACGGCGGCGGCCAGCAGCGTCCACCAGGGGTTCGGACCCAGCGGGGAGATCAGCCACCCTCGAGTGTTCGACGTGGGCTGAGCGGATAAAAACAAAAACAGCAGCGTTAACACTTTATGACAGCTTCTGACAGTGAAGCTCCTGTACACAGCAGATACATGTTCCTGTGCTTTCTGTAATACTGAAAATATAAAATATCTAAACAGCATTTATATACAATTTGATTCAAACTCAAAGTAAATCACATTTACTGTAAATTCAGGTATTTATGATGCAGCTTTAGGCAGCGATGTTTGTAGGTCACTCTAATCTTTAAGCTTGAGGTCGTTGCTCTTCATTTTTTTAACCCTGCAGTGACTGAAGAAACTGACCTACATCTGTAAGCAGTGTTATGTAATGTGAACGTAGCATTGTGCCCTGACACCCACATGACCGCTTACCCCACTGAGCTAACAGCAATACAACAACATACCTAATGTTAACTCTGATGCAGACGTTAGATTATGATCTATATACTGTATACCAGCGTACCAATAAAGAGAACACAGTGGAGTCAGGTGTTACCTCGAAGCGGTCGGGTACGTTGAGTTTGGGCGAGGGAACTCCCACCAGATAATCCACTAGCACCATGATCATGATGGTCAGAAAGATGGCGAAGTCACTGATGGTCGATCGAACCTGCAGACGCAGAACGATCTGATCAATATTCTCCCTCCGCTCATGTTGTCTTTATCCGATAATATGTGATCACTTGATTGAGTTTTAATATTTAGCTATGCAAGTATTCACATCTTAATGATAGCTAATAGCTAGCCAATGAACATGCATCTATCAGATGTAGCTAGTTAACAATTAATGCAGATGAGTTAGTCAGCTGGTGTTTAACTCTGAAGCGAAACACTAACTAGCTAGCCACTAAACTAAGTAGCTTATAATTGACGTAGAACGCTTTGATAACATTAGCTAACTTAAAAATGTGACTATACACACGTGTCTTATTTATCCTTTAACCATGTTGAAAAAATGGTTGTCTTTTCAACACAAGTTAGCCTAGCACATAGCATATCTAATTACAGGAAAGGAGGAAGCTGACCAAGATTCAGGACCGAAGCTTGCTCAACTGTGTTTGGAGCACAGAGCAAAAGGGGCGGGACTTAGGAAGGGTCAACTATTACACAAGAAAAACTTAACCAATCATCTGAACTGGATGAGACCTTGATATTAGGGAATCAGGGTGAAATACAGAAACAAGAAAGCAAATTAACCCAATTCATAAAGCAATCTGTGTGAGACTGATACAGACCTTGGTGGGGAAGTATCTCTTGGTCTTGAACTGTTTGAGGAAGGATGAGAGGAAGAAGGTGGTGAAGAAGAGGATGACGGACCAGAAGAGGACGTCGGGGACATAGGGGCCGTCGTGGCTGCAGGCCGAGCCGACAAACTCCCCGTGTAAATCCACACATTCCTGGAAACAGAGAGAGCGTGTTGAGCTGCAGTTCCACTAATGTCCACTAGATACTGCTGTGATCTGGCTGTACTGAAGTGAAGTTCAGCTCTCAGCAGATTTAATGAGCTTCTTCTACAGTCAGTGAGGGGAGTCAGTGTGGAATGTGTGTGTGAGGAGAAATTAAAGCATAAATAGTATGATAATTATTTTCGACTGCAGCTAAACTAAACAACTAAACAACATCTAAGGCATCACTGACATGCTGGGAATACCAGAAACATTTTTTAAACAGTGTTTTCAGATCACTTTTCACTGAAGCTTCTACATGAACACAATGTCAGACCTTTGCAGTCAGCTGGTCCCACTGGATGTTTTCTGATGTCCCGTTTATGGCGCTCCACATCTGCAGGACTTCAGCTGAGGCGTTGGCAGGCGGAGAACACTGACACCTGTAACAGAGCAGCAACACGACAGGCCAGTTCACATCAAGAGAAGTTAATTTACCCACAACTTTTATCAAAGTCTTTCATTTTCTTTTCACTTTTAATTTAATTTACTCTCCTCCGTATTCTTTGTTCGATGATGAGTCTCGTATTTAGTCATGAAATAAGTTACTCCCTTACGTGTAGAAGGTGAGGTTGTCCAGCTGGCTGTGCATGTTGAAGGGGTAGACCTCCCCGAGGTGGACCAGCTTCTCCAGGGCCTCGTAGATGAAGATGATGCAGATGAGGGCAGCGAAGGCCTCCTCAGTGAAACGGGTGATGTAGCAAACTAAAGAGCTGGCGTCGGTGGCGACCAGCAGCAGGCAGAGGAAGGCAGTCCAGAGTCCGATACTGGTCCGCAGGGACAGGTAGCACAGACCATAGTCACTGAGACAGACAGGAAGGGACAATGAGGCGAGAAGGGCACAATCAGTATTTTGAAAAACGACCATACCATTGGCTTTACAATGTTTTACAACCGTATGTTCAGGGTGTGATGAAAGAGAATGAGATGTTACAGGAATATAGGAACCATTCATCCTGTTGATGTGTTCAAGGACTGGAGCTCAGTCTTTTTCTGTTCTTTTGATACTTTACCTTCAAAACTATTAACATGTTTTTCCACTAAAGCCTCATTTAACAGTCTCACATGTTAAATGTTGACCGAATACAAACAGTCATACAGGAATAAAATATAGTCTGAAACAGGTAAAATGAGTCATCAGTCAATCAGTCAACAAGATTATAAATCGGACCAGTAAGACTCTGAAGCAATCACAGTTCGCTGCCTATTATCTAACCACCTCTAACCACCTGTTACCTGTTTGAGTAAATTGTATTTTGATCTCTGTACAACAGTTCAGTGTTATCAGTGTTTTCTCAGTCAACACTGGCTCAGGAGAAACTGTTGAACTGAGGACATCAACTGCAAAAAGGGTCTATAAAAAGGCAGCAGACTCTCTGTCCTCCTCATCCTGTCAGTCATCATGTCTCTGTGTCTCCCTGTCCTCCTGCTGTTGAGCCTGGCTTGGTTTGGCACAACTCAGCCGGTCGACAACCGGGCCGAGCTGAAGAAGATGCAGGCCGCTCTGGAGGAGATGCAGGTCGAGAGGCGAGGTAAGTCTCCACTTGTAGCTGTTGTCTTTATTTACAACCAGAAATATTTGTCTCAGAATCAACAGGTTGCTTTCTTCGAGATTAATAAAAGTTTTGGACTGAAGCGGCTCACAATCACTTTTAAGAGCCTCTTTCTGGCTTTGTAAAGCCAAGTATAGCCTCCAAGCTGATCAATTCCTTTTACCAATGCAGGCATGTTATTCTTCGTGCATTGCAAAACAATGACGTCAAACCTGTGTGTCTACACTGCTCGAAACATGCAAAAAGGAAGAATCATGGTGGAGAGGAAGAAATGGTCCAAAGGGTGACCTCATTTCAGCAAGAAACCCAGCTGAACTCTACACTGCTCAGACATCAGAAATCATCAGATTTGAACATCAGTTATCCGTAGTGTGCGGTCTTCTCTCTCTACAGTTTATTTATAATGTGACTGTTCTTTTATTGTTTGCAGCAATGAGTGAACGTCTGGATGCAGCGGAGAGGGAACTGAACAGAGTCAAAGGTAAGGTCATCTCAAACTGGTGAAAAACTCAATCATTATAAGCAATATATAAGCACTGAATAAATGTTTAGAACGCTTTAGAAATAAAAAAACAACATTTTTCATCTTTGTGGACTTTTCCAAAGCATTTCACATATTGACCACATCTTACTTTTATTTATTTATTTATTACAATTTATTACATTACGTTACCTGTTCTAACGGCAGCAGTCAGTGAAGTAGTGTACGGACGACACTCTGCTAGCTGTGGACAACCTACTGCACTTTTCGATATTACACTTGTACTGAATGTACAGACAACTAAGTTTATGCTGTTGTCTAGAGCCAGAGATGCTGTTGATGATTGTTAACAAAAACTTTTGTATTTTCACTGTACAATGATCCAACATTAAGCGAGTTACAGTATAAAAATATAAATAATTCAGTATTTATTGGATAGACTGAACACATTCAAATAGTACATAGAAAATCTTGTCATGAAACAAAAAATGTATTGTTTTCCTTATATCTTTTATTAGATATTTTAAACTGTTATTTGACATAACTGTAAATGTGTGTCAGCCTTTAAAGATGTCCGAGTTGTTTATTGAGGGATCTGACAAGTGGAAGAGTTAAACAGAGATTATGAATGAGAATACAGCAATAATATAAAATGTCATCATAGGAAAAGTTATAATTGCCTAATAAACACTTAAATAAGTTTACAGTTATTAAATGTCCATATACTGCTTATAAATGATAAATAGGGGGACTTAAAGTCAAGTGTTAGTATCTCAAAACACATTTTAGAATTTTTCCAAAGACAACACACAATGATGCTGATGAAACATTTATGCCTGAAAACCTCAGATAGTTTAATAAATGACTGAAGTGAAGTTTTTCCAAACTTCCATAAAATGCTTTAAGAAATGACTTAAGGTGTTTATTTTGTACAGAAATACCTAAAGTTGCGTTCGCTGCCTCTCTGGGAGGAGACGGCCTTGTGAAGACGACAAGCGGCAATAAAGACCTCATTTACACGGACGTCATCACCAATGTGGGCGGAGCTTACAATGCTGAGACAGGTGAGATACCGTTTTCAAGTTCTAGACAAGTCATGTCAAGAAAGTTAGCCAAAGGAGTGTCTCCATCCACTACTGTTATGTGTATGTTGGCTGATGGGCATAAACAGTCGGTGAAGCTACTCTTCATTTTTCCTCCAGGTGTGTTCACAGCACCGATTCGTGGAGTCTACTACATCCGTTTCACCGCCAACAGCCCCACCAACTTCCCCATGAGCGCCGTTCTTTACAAGAACGACCTTCAGATCCAGCTGATCGTCCACGAGCAGCCGTCCGGCGAGGGCAGCGACACGGCGTCCAATGGCGCCACCTTGCTACTGGAGCAGGGCGACAGGCTGAAGATGGTGCTGTGGCAGGACACTCAGATCTGGGACAACAGCAACCACCACAGCACCTTCAGTGGCTTCCTGCTGTTCCCCATGTAAGCGCGAGAGAAAATACCTGTTTCTGATTGGCTGCCTGGCAACTGTCACAAAAATGACATAAACAGACCAACTGCTGATACTGCCGACACCACCGAATACTACAACTACTACTACAGAATACTACAACTACTACCAACAATACTAATAGAACCACTACAACTACCACAAACCACCACCATGACTGCTATGACTACTTCCACCAACACCCTTACTATTGGTACTACTACCATTATTACCAACCACCTTATTTGTGCAGCACTTTGAGCACTGAAGTGCTTCCAACCAAAGGAAAGATAAAAGTACATTTATAAGATGTAAAACTCCACACTGAGTCCTAAAGATGGACGTCTGTCTTTGTTTCTTTGTGTTTCAGGGTGGATGAACCTCCCAAAGAGTTCGACATTGAAGCCGAGATGAAAACACTTCAGGCTTCACTGACGCAGTTTCAAACAGAAAATCAGGGTAAAACTTGATACAATAAAAAAGACAATACTACACCACCAAATACTACAAATACTACTACAAACACCACCAAATACTATTAGCACTACCAAATAACACCAAATTCTACTTCTACCAATGCGACAAACAACTTTTACAACCATTTATTTATTGATATATGTATATATAGTGAATATATATATGGGATTGATGAGTTGACGAAGAGTTTGTTTCTCTGTGTGTTTGTAGGTGCCAGAGAGAGACTGGAGGCCACAGAGAGGGAGCTGAAGGCGATGAATGGTCAGTCACTCCTTCCGATACTTTTGACAGAATATCACCGTTTTCTGTTTAAAATGTTTATTAAACCACATCTGCAGCATTAACAGTGACAGTTTCCTTCACCAGCTGCCACAATAAAGACACAGCTGGGATACTGAGGCCCAAAACAAACGCTCTCTCCCTTTTCCTGCACCATTAACTGGGTGTTAACTGTGGCTGAGGAGCGCCCTCTTGTGGATATTACCACTTCTTACAATAATGACAAATGCAATAGTCTTTTAATCTTTTTCATGTGTAGTTGAATAGACCCAATGAACCCCGTCCTAATTCAATCAAATCCTGGAAAGACCTTTTAAGAAGGGACCCAACGCACAGACGAACCTGTCTCTCCTCTTATTTGTCCAGGTTTTGGGATATGCGCTTCTGAGATTTCCGTAAAAAATATTACGTGTAAGAAATTCAGAAACAGTGTAATCCACGAACTGCTCATAGTGACTAAGGCTCACTATAGAAACCTGGAGCTTCGGCTTCAAAATGGACTTGACATCAATTTTGATGTTAAATATGACTTAGCAGTTAAACACATAAAAGCATTTATTTATAAACCTTATTTTGACGTGGAAACTATCGGATCTCTGTGCAAAGTCTGCACTGATTTTCCTGCTGGAAATAGAAATCATGGGTACCTAGTTATAGTTGAAAGTGATTATGGCATTTTCATTTTCATTTAACTAACATCTGAAAGTGTAATTTCCTGCTATATAGAGCCATCAATCACTTATGTCTAATAAAACAGCTTTCACTATAAAGCTCAGTTTATTGTATTATTATATAAAAATGTTAATGTTAATTTTTCACACTGTATATCGTCTGTGTGCATTTTGGTCCATTGCTATTCCTGACTAAAGCCTCATCTGTGCTAGCATTATATAATGGGGAATCCCTAAGGTCAATTTTAAGTTAGTTAGAGTTATAGATCAGTTTTTAATGAGCTCCTTGGAAGTATGAATCTAAGAACATTTCTATAAATGACTAAGTATGTAAATATTTGTTCTGACCTTGTTTTCATTGGTTTTTACCTTCAGACGTACCAAAGGTGGCGTTTGCAGTTTCTCTCGGAGACAGCGGCCTTCAGAAGACGACCTCGGGAAGCAAAACGCTCATCTACGAAGACGTCCTGACCAACATTGGACAGGCGTACAACTCAGAGACAGGTCAGTGACAAACTGGCACGCACTCTCCAACATATGACTGCAACCAGGGGTGGAAGTATTCAGGTCCTTAAACCACACTGTGAAAGTGCTCCAATACAAAGCTTGTTTATATAATACGTGAATAATAAGGCTAGAACTACCTTGTGTCCCTTCCAGTCTACACACTGTTTTTTTACCCCTTCCTCCTCCAGGTGTGTTCACAGCACCGATTCGTGGAGTCTACTACATCCGTTTCACCGCCAACAGCCCCACCAACTTCCCCATGAGCGCCGTTCTTTACAAGAACGACCTTCAGATCCAGCTGATCGTCCACGAGCAGTCGTCCGGTGAGGGCAGCGACACAGCGTCCAACGGCGCCGCCCTGCAGCTGGAGCAGGGCGACAGGCTCTTCATTAGGCTGTGGCAGGACACTCACATCTGGGACAACAGCAACCACCACAGCACCTTCAGTGGCTTCCTGCTGTTCCCCATGTGAGCGCCAACACGATGCGTTTTCACCGCCAGTCAACAACAGACTGAAAGAATGTGTTTTTATGACTACACCTTTAAATAAAATGACATTCTACATGTTCTCTGCATCATTTTAGTTCCAGAGATTCAGCCAGGCAGATTTGGTCTCTTTGGAAGTGTTCAGATCCTTTTACTTTAAAGAACCAGTGTACAGGATTTAGTGGCATCTAGTGGTGATAGATGCCACTGCAATGACTAAAACCGATGCCTTCTCCCATGCATAAACAGTAACAGTGTATGACAAACCACAACGCTGAGAGTTTATACACTGTTTAATGGGGAAACCTTATGGATTATATCTTTAAGTAAGATTTTGAAGACAGGAATTTACACTGTGCTATTCTGGGTACTGTTTCACTGCTTTCTGTCTGAAATTTGACCCTCGACCTTGTTGAGTTTAGACATTTAAAAATTTCAGCAAATAAGATCAAGGCTACAGTTCATTAGTTTTTCCATTCTTTCTTATTCTAAGTTCCTTAATAAATGGATTAAAAATTTTACATTACAATTTCCAAAAGCCCAAATATTCTGTTTACTATCAGAGAAGACAAAGAGAATCATTGTTGCTATTTCCGACTTAAAATGACTCAGTCGCAGATTCATTTCCAGTGGATCAATTCATTGTTTGACTCCCAATTAAACCATAAAAACATCATCGTTAACTGTATTTTTATGTGGTATATTATAATAACTTCATGCCCTGACGGTGTCTCTGACGTATTTTCCAGGATTTAAAGGATAGAAAAAAGAGGAGTATGATGTAACCTGATGAGAGACAGAGCAGGTTAAAAAATAATGGTTTTATGTAAGTGTTACAAAACAGTTCATTCATGATAAAAACCCTTTTTAATCCTCAAACAAAAAAATAAAACAATAGAAAACTCGTCCACCACTCAGAGCTTGTGAAAACAAATGGACAACAATCCCTCTAAAGCCAATTACACAGCTGATCCAAAAACCCAGAAAACTCGATAATCTCAGACCTCTCTGGCTCCGTGACAAATAACAAAGCCTCATTGGTCGATTTGAGCTCTTACTTAACTACATTTATTAAAAACACACAATCTCATTTTCTGGGTCATTAATGACGTCACCGAGCCTCCGATCCGCCTGCAGGGGGAGCCACACATCATGACCAACACTGACTGAATGACTGCGGTTTCACACATCAGCTGATAAAGGCGGCAGTTCATTTAATAAAAGGAATAAAAGAACAACAATCTAAAAACACTCCAGTAAAATGACTAGGTGTTGAAAATAAAATAGTTCCTGCGTTAAACTGCTCACAACAAGGTCTGTGGATTGTCCTCAGAACCCGGGTCATGATTTCTGGAAAGAGACGCTGTTGAGTTTTTCAAATTTATATTTTTGGTGCTTTAAGCTGAGTGGTTCCGTTATAGTGGAGAGGAAGACGTCTCTACGGCCAATACCTCAGCAACTCACACCAAAATCTGATTTAACTCCCTTTAAGTAAAAGTACAATCACAACAAAGTATTAGGAAGCCTTTATTGGGGACAGACCTTTAATTCCTTTAGCACAGATGGAAATACTCTAACTGCTGCTCCTCCTGAGGTTTGTTCAGCAAATGACCACTAACCGCTTGAATCTCAGGTCGTACTCTGCAGCCGCCATGACACTGAATGAAGGTTGTCCTACAGCAGCCGGCGTACAGACAGTGAGTAACAGACTTCACATGACAATATTCACAACTCTGATTAATTTAATGAAACACTCTGATTGTTCTGATGGGTGGACCCTGACGGACTAAAGCACTATTATTTTCCCAAGAGTCACATTGGCAGAGCAAAATCAAGGGGAGAGCCACTTTTACGACAACATACCAAGTCACCTTTGCAAATGTGCATTTCTACATATAAATTGGACATCCCACAAAAAAGACACAACACAGCCAATACATTTTCGATCACCATATTTTTTAGCTTTTTTGCATATTAAGCACAGAGGGTTCATGCCATGAAGAACAAATAAGAATCTGTCTATCCACTTCTCTTCAAATTTCCTGTGCTCATCTTGTATGCCTCGTACCTTTCGTTTTTACTGGGAACACCTGACGTTTGCCTGATCGCAATGGGTATCTCTGGACTAAAGGAATCTAAATAAGACAGACTTTAGAATCTGTGGAGAATCTCACTGATCCAACGATGTGCGGCATCCATACTGAGGATAAACATTTATATCTGTGCAGGAGATCTAAACGGCTTAAAACTCGGTTTCAGAATCCAGACCAGGCCTCTATTGGAGTTCCTGTGTCTATTTGGGACTCATTGTTAACATTATGGTACTTTAAGTATCAGCAGTAAAACATTCAGAACGAGCAGCTTCATCGAGAGCGCTGCCATGTGCAGGTTTATGAGACGACAGGAGGCGGAGTCTGACTCACCTGCAGAACTTGAAGAGGATCTTCTCAAAGACCAGAACTGGCCCGGTGCTGCCCAGGATGGTGAGAGGCTGACCAGCAAACAGAGAGTAGGCCATGCCCGTCAGAGACGCTCCAAACAGAGACTCTATGGCACTC
>JAGRRF010012897.1:28008728-28019009 GCA_019097615.1 Morone chrysops
TTTGGGGGGGGGGGGGGCACCTGAGTTGAAGATAAAGTGTAAAGCTTAAACAATCTTTCCACAAGCGATGATATTAAACCGAACTCCATTACTGAACCTGCTAATTTCATGGATTTGTGCTTCCCGGCAAAACTGGGTACACCGTTCAACAACTGAAATCACTTCCTCTGATTAAACGGAGGCAAAACTCATATCCGGCTTATAAACTATCATTTTATCAGCTCGTACTTAAACAAAAACTTTCATTTATCTTTGGTAGAAGTTTTCGCCGCTACCGCGCAGAACGGTGCGACCAGAGAGGCCGGGAGAGATCTGACTGTGAACCGAGAGAACAAACAGCACAAATGTTCTCCAACACGCTCTGCTCGGGGCATTTCATTCCCGCCGAATGTAAGAGGAGTTGGTAATAAGTCATAATTAACCTTTTCACGTATTTCAGGAGCCACACAGACGAGGCGGGAGCACCGGGAGCAAGAATCGCCACATTTCCTAACGGGGCACCGTGATGTCGACTTCTTACAGAAACGGGAACACATCATTACTCCACTTCCTGGCATACGCGTGGTGCCTTAAAAACAAAAGCAGTCGGTTGCCAACCGGGTTGCCAGGTCCCCCGTTCACAAACAAACGTTGTAAACAACACTTTACACACAACTTCTTCCTGCCAGCAGCCTCCATCGTAACAAAAACCTCCTCCAGCCTCCGTTTCTGAGAGAATTCACCGCCGCTAGCCGCCGGGGCTAACAGGTTGGGGGGGGACTTACAGATGTGAGGAGAGGTCTCATCTGCTCGCTGTTGTCTTCCTCCATTACCGGACACCGCGGTGGTAAAAGCTCCTGTTTCTCCGCCGCAGCAGGTAATATTCATCCAGGTGTGTTCCCGCCGGCTGCAGGTCGCCTGGAAACGTTTCTCTTTCTACTTTTGTAAGTGCCTGAATATATTAACTCCAGCTGTAAGGCCCGCCTCTTTTTTGATTGACAGCTCGGTTCTCCGTTGACGTGTCGGAGAGCTTTTTGTTTCCACCAATCATCGAGCCGGGAGAGTGTAGTGGGCGGGGCGATGTCGGTCATGAGCTTACAGTAAACTTTATCATTATATATCTGCTATTATTCATCACTAATATTATATATAACTCTATAAACTGTAACATTATTACAATCCGACATATATTCATATATATTCTCTGATTCTTATTGTTCACAGTTGTGTTGAGACAAAGCCGAAGAGCACGCTGAGTTCTATTGTTTGTATATGTGGCACATTTATTTTATTCAATGTATTTGTTAGCACATTATAAATACAATATATATATATAAACCATGTGATTAACTTTAACATACTTAAAGCAAACAAAGGCTCTGTCTCTTATTAAGAAACAACTCCAGATAAAAGTTGGATAAAATAATACGGGATAGAAAGGCTGCTAAAGGAAAACAAAGACAAATATAATAATTATTTCTCATTCCTGTCCAACAGTCAGCACTGTAAGTTGAGGTGAATGATGGATAATAATTATATTTATGAAGCAGTGTGGGATCATGGGAGTTGTTGTCTTCACCACCATTGGCGTCATTGCAGTCAGCTTCTCCCGGTTAGGATTCCTTCAGTGATCATAGTTCAGGAGGTTTCTACTGGGAGTCCAATTATCCACAGAGGTCTCCTCATCTCCAAAACAAACAGACCTACTGATTAAAACCACTAAACACACTGAATAAAGCAGTTCCACCTTAACTATCACTGCTTCTCCCACGCTGTTGGACAGACAAAGGACGTCCCGGAGGGGCTGCGAGTTGAGCTGCTCCTAACGTTAGCTCAGCTTGTTTCTCTGATAACTTATGATCCAGAAGTCCGATGACTAAAATCCTTCATCAGGTTCAAATCTAGAGTTAAAAAGCACCAAGATCTAAACAGTGGATGGTAGAAATGTGGCTTCAGATGGATCAACAGTCAATGTATGACAGCTTCTGGCAGACAACCACAACGCTGACGCAGGCACAAAGGGGATATGACGCCATCGACAGGCGATCAAACTGTCTTACAATAGTTCAATAGGAGGTAAAATGTTTCAGATATGCAGGAGATTTCAAAGCCCCATTTACTGTGTGATGAAACTGTAACTTCCTGTTCTATACGTCCTTTATTCACTGTTTCTTTGTTTGTTTGTTACACATTACGTTCGTCGACACACAGGGTCTCCTAGTACAATATTTTGAAAGGCATTGTGGGAAACATGAGTCATGTGACAAGGCAAGTTAAAGGAAAACAAACAGACATTTTGAAAAGATAAATATTGTAATAATGGGTCTCTGAGAACCAGTCTGGCAACCAGAGATGTTGTTTTTCCAAGTTTGCAAGACAGGCCTTGAATGCACCACAGTCCTCCTCCGGTGGGAAACCCTGAGACATTTTCCAGCTGACGATGGAAAACAAATTTCTAATTGTTAAAAATTGGACTAAATCATGGTGGAGCCGGGGACACAGTTTCACAGTAAAGTGACCTTTTGAACAGCTTATCTGTGATTAGCAGCTTCATGTTTGTGTTGTGTTTCCCTCCTGCTGCTCCTGTCGGCCGCTGTAATCCTGACAGATTATTTCATTACAGTAAAGTCATTGTTGTTCCCACAGAGCAGCGCAGGGGCCTCTGGTTCCCCTCACACTCTTTTATTCACAGTTTGTCTTCAGGAGAATTAAACATGAGGTGGTTTCCAATGTGTGAGCCTACATATTCAGTCTGAAATAAAACCCTTCAGTTTAGTTGGGTTAAATATTTATTCTCTTCTTCTGTTTCTTTTGTTTTGTAATTATTGTTCTATATTCTATGGAAGTCATTGAGTGCCACTAAAACACTTCCACAACTCACTTTTAAAGAAAATAAAAGGCCTAGGCAGTAAAAGATTTCATGTAGCTGAGTCACGGATGTAAAACAAGGAAACTGTCGTCTGTTACAATTAAAAATAGAAATTATTGGCTTGCATCAATTGTTGTTCAGTAGCTATTTAGCTAGCTAACGATTGATGTAGATCACCTTCTACTAAATTACCTAGTATTTTACTAACATTAGCTCATTTAAGATTTGAATATACACATCATAGCATGTCTAAGTACAGGAAAGAACAGGAATGGGAATTTTGAACCAGTTCCAAATTGTCCGATCTGTCAGAATCGTATGCCACCGAGCTTCAGGGCCAATCAGATGTAGCGTCTCTTGCGAGCTCAAATGTGTTATTTTAAATGGAAAGCGACATTGTTGCGGCGTACATTTGGTGCAATGCGTCTGTTTTTCCAGGTGGAACGAGGGATCTACGGTGCAGCTAATGTATCTTTGTTTGGACTTTTAATTATCTCAGTGAGGCTTACAGCTAAATTACTTCATCATCATTATTATCATCATAAAACAAAACGGAGCGATGAAATGCTCCAAAGCATCGTTTTTCTTTCACAAAGAGACTCAAACTGTTTCTACACTGTGTTCAGACTTTCTGATATAACACAGTAGTCCTGCTTTTCTTCCAATTGATCAGGAATCAATAAGGGAATCGACAAAGAATCTGACCAATATGTAGATTAGATACAGATAGTAGATATAAGTTCCCATCTTTAGGAAAGGAGAAAGTTGGCAAGGTTCTGACTGAGGTTTGCTCAACTGTTATTGGATCACAGACCAAAAGGGGGCGGGGCTTATTTAGTTACTTACATTACATAAGTTCCTTACGAAGATGAAAAATATAAAAAAAAAAATTTTAAGATACAAAGTCAATGTTTAGTTGCCTCATTGGCAGAAATGAGGTTTGATAGTCATCAATTATCTTCACAATTAACGGATGGAAAAGAGTCAGATGTGTCTTTTCATGCATGTTTGTGCAACAGTGATACAGCTTCCTTCGACTCCGACCCTGAACTCACTGAATATTTGAAGTTGGAAGTCGACATTTTCCTGCAATATCCTTGAAATTCAACACAACAACTTCGCCAGGTGACACCCGTGGACTCTTCGGCCGGGCAGAGTTGTGGTTGGTATAACCACTGCTTCAGTGACAAACACGTCAAATAAGAAGTACGTAGTCTACTTTAAGTCAGAGAGCGAGTGTTTGAGTGTGTTCAATGGGGTTCATATTACACAATCTCAGGTAATGTTGTGGAGTAATGTAACGAGTAGTGTAACAAATTACTTTTTACAATAAGTAATGTATTGCATTTTCTGTTTAAAAACAGTGCGTTTAAGGTGGAACTGCTTTATTCAGTGTGTTTAAGGTGGAACTGCTTTATTTAGTGTGTTTAGTGGTTTTAATCAGCAGGTCTGTTTGTTTTGGAGAGGAGGAGACCTCTGTGGATAATTGGACTCCCAGTAGGAACCTCCTGAACTATGATCACTGAAGGAATCCTAACCGGGAGAAGCTGACTGCAATGACGCCAATGGTGGTGAAGACAACAACTCCTCACAATGTTCTTACAGTGTAGATGCCAGAGACCCCCTAGTGGCAGAAATGATATAGTGAATGTTAAATGAATCGGTATCTGCAGCCTCAGACGCAGCCGTGAAGAAGTTCAGAAGTTATATACTGTACGTTTAAAAAACAAGAAAGAAAGAAGTATTTATTATCATATTTTAGTGTCTCATAATTACAGATAATAAAATATTTGACTCCTAAAACCTAATGTGTGTGTGATGTATATAATCTGCTCCACTCTCTCTGGTTTTCATTAACTGAGCAGATTAAAGCTGTCAGCAGGAGACGAGGCCCTGCACAGCTTTATAATTAATATTTCAGACGACCTTTGACCTGCTGCGTGTTACATAACACCATCCGTTTACTCTTCGGTACACAGCTCTTACATTAAGATGGTACCGAGGCCTGTATCTGCTGAATCTGCTGACGTGAACAATCTGTCGGATGGGAGCTTCCAAACTAATGATCGTCTTCTTCTAAAAGTGTTTTTACACTGCATTTACAGCAACATTTCTATCAGCAAACACACGGAAACAGTCAAAGTACTGCGCTAAAGTGACACAATGAAGATTACACCACTATAAAAAAAACATTGTCACAAAGAAAGCAGCTGTTTGTTCTTCCTTCCTCTTTGTGAAGATAATAGATAGAAACACAAATAAACACTATAATGAGTATATATACACACACTGTGCACTGCACATCCTACCATTCTGATAACTGATTGGTACTGTTGGGTCTCTGTAAATGTTGAAAAGTGTCCTGAGATAACTTCTGGCGCTATGCAAATAAAACTGAATTGAATTGAATTCATTGTGATTATTTTTTTTTATCATTAGTCAGCTGTTTTAACAGGTAAAGTAATAAAACAACTCATTTAACAGGTTCCTCTTTATTTTTACCTCCAGAAAATACTAATACAACCATTACAGTCTATCACTTTCCCATAACCACCATATATCAGCTAACAGCTATTGTCTGTATACAGACACAGAGTCACATGGTGTCTCTCTCCCTCTGCCTGTGTTGTATCGCAGCCTCTCTGTGGTTTGTTTCCATAGCCCGTCTGCTCCGACTGAAACTGCTGTTTTTATCATCTACGTTGGTGAATTAAGGATTTATTTCCACCAGACCAGAGTTGGTGATTGTTGGAAAGACTGTATCTCAGACTATTTCATATATATAACTTTTAAACGTCAATCTCATGTCTGTGTGTTGAGTATTTAGTTTTGTGCTTTAACTAATTCTTGGTGCAGAAATATGAAATCTTTTACTTTTTAGAATTGATTTATTTACCGAAAGTGGACAAATGTTTCTATGATGATTGTAACAAACACTAGACTCAACCTAGAAATTATCAATTAATTATTAAAGTGTTTATAGACAGTATACTCAGTATTACTAAATCATAACTAGAACATCAATTCTGGAACTTGTGTTCCAATAATTAATACCGTTAATATTAATACTATCAATAAGAATACCTAATTATCAAGACAAAACCTCTGATGCAAAGATGCTTATATAGCCTAAGTGAACTTAAATCTACACTGCAAACAAATTCAATAATCCACAAATTTCTATCAAATAAAAAGAACAAACTAAATCTGCATTATTTCTTAATTTCTGTTTGGTCCTCAAAGAAAAGAAGTATTCCTTGTGAATCACTGCTCAGCTCTTTTAATTCTAAAACTGATAGTATTATATATTTAATATTTATCTTCTCTTATTATTTTTATTGTGACTGTTATGCATCAAAAATACCCAGACAAATTATGAACGTGAAAACATAAGTAGGTGGCAATACACTAATTTCTAACTGTGGTATGAAGTAATACTATAAAGAGTATTAACTGTAGTATTAATGAGTACTAACAGACTTAAAGATCTAAAGAAAAGAAAAATCAATATACCCTTTAACCATAAGAATTGCTGCACTCTGCTGGTTTCCTCCTCATGTTGAACCTTCTGCATTCAGACAGAAAACAGTACTTTTACTCGATTACCTTTGTACTCCATTACAGCTGGAGTTACTTTAACAAACGAAACACAGCCAGTTTATTAATATGATGCTAGATTGAACTACCTGAACGTATTTAAAGCAATAAAATACGTAATAATAATGCTATAACACTGACGTACTTTGTACATGTTACTGTATCAGTATATATCCAGTAATATAATCATATAACACTGACAAACACTTTACTTTTCATAGTTAAGTACAATTGGTTGATAATGTACTTTTACTTTTTTTTTTACAGTGTAGTATCACTTCATTTACTTGAGTACTTTGTCTTAATACTTCTTCCACCACTGACTGAGGTCCAGCAGTCTGCGTTCAGGTCTCCACCCTCAGTCCTTTGGCTCGTTGCTGAGTAAAAACTGTCTCTGGATCAGCGTGAGCTCCTCCTGTCAGTCTGAAGGCATGTGGCGCCCTCTGGTGGTCAGCAGCTCTCAGTTCAGTCCAGCTCATCCTGCTCTCCTGTCAGACTGGCAGGTGGAGGCCCCTCTGCTGGGAGGGGCTCAGCGTCAGCAGCTTCCTCAGGTGAGCCAGGACCAGGTGCTTCATGCTGCCTGACGGCTTGGAGCGAGCCACAGCAATGGATTCTGGGAGCTCAGGTCTGTGAGGTAGACAGAGAGAGAGAGAGAGAGAGAGAGAGAGAGAGAGAGAGAGAGAGAGAGAGTATTATTACTGTGATACTAACACTGTGACTATTACTACTTTTACTACTACTACCTCTACAACCCTCCTCCTACTACTGATCTAACTTCTGTACTACTACAATGACTACCACCACTGCTGCCACTGCTGTTGTGCTACTACTGCTCGTACAGCTACTGATTACTACTGCTACCACTAGTAATGCTATTACTTCTACTACTACGTCTACCACCACTAACACTGTACTTCTGTAATCTTTAGTGGTGTACACCACTGCCCAGTATCTACAGCATTGGCCTCTGCCTCCAAACATATCTGATACTGGGTTTTCAGGTCATGTCAGATTTCACCTGTTACCCATAAGAGCCCAGACCCATTTCTCCTTGGAGAAAAATGATGGGGGATATACCACAGATCGAGTGGAACTCATTGAACACATTTCTGATGTGTTTTTCTTTAAATACTACCCCTAAATGTCAAAGATCTGTGATGTGACATATAAGTCACAATGGGCGTTTATGGTAAATGTATTCCTTATTTCCTCTCCTCTCCTATCCTTATAAGGAGTACGGTCTAGACCTGCTCTATTTGAAAAGTGTCCTCAGATAATAAATAAATCAACTTGACAGCTTTTCTGCTTACAGAAACAAAAATTCAATTTTTATTTGAATCTCCGCAACATATATCAAAACTTTGACTTTAATAGTGCTGTTTAACAACAACTTTTTTTTTAGATTTGTTTTAAGTAACAAAATGATAATAAATCAATAATAAATCAAATAAATAATGCTGCCTCATTGGATGGCTCAGAACAAGCTACTGTAGCTGTAGAACACTGAACAACAGACTTAATGAGTTAAGGTCAAGCATAAAGCTGTATAAGGAAGATTCAAGGACATTTAAAGTGTTTGTTACACACGTGTCACCATGGGTTCTTATGGGTTAACATTGTGATCGTAGATGGTTCATCTTCCTGGTGTGGTACCTGGTGTGTCTGCAGAGGTGTTTGCTGTGGAGGCCCTGCAGCCCGGTGGTGTGGGGTCGATAGGGGCCACCCGGGGCGCTCAGGTTCCTGGACAGAGTCGATAGAGAATCTCTGTAGACCAAACCACGTCGAGACGACACGATGGGACAGTGATGACACGTCGCCAACTGAGGCACACAGACGCAGAAGAAGAAACAAGGAGAAGAGATGTTGTTTTGATAAAATGTGAAAATGAGTTCAGGTTATATGAAACCTCTGGAAGCCAATAAAAATTGTAAGATGTAAATGTTTTACAATATAATTATAACTCTAAATTTAATTTAATCATTTGGACTTTTTATCTCACAAATTTGATCAAGGTCATAAAGTTTTAATCTTATTTTTTTATTTGATGGATGGAAATGGCTTCCATCTTTGGCTGAATATAATTAGTGGACAGACCCCTGGGCTCTGTTATATAATTATATTCAGTGGCTGCAAAAGAAGTCAAACAAACAGAACAGAGACCAAAGTGATAAACTCAAGCACACTTTGTATGAAGACAAACTGACACATGAAGCAGATCTCAGAGCAGCTTCAGTCTTTCAGGACGTTGGATCTAAATCGAGCTCTCTGGCTGCAGGACGGCTCCCAGGGGCCCCTGCAGCAGACACAGACCTACTTCTGCTTTAATGAGACCTCCGCCTCCTTTACCAGCAGAAACACTCCGATGAACCCGACTGACTGATTGAGGAAAGTTAGTATTAGACTGTGTTATATTCTACAGGTTTAAATCTATAATCTGTAACATTTCCTCCTAACCAGTGTATAAAATCTAGAGCTATGTTCTATATGTAGTAGATTCAATAAATAATCTATAATCAAAGCGGTCATATCCCCTTTGTGCCTGCGTCAGCGTTGTGGTTGTCTGCCAGAAGCTGTCACACATTGACTTTTTATCCAGTCTGAAGCCACATGTTTACCATCCACTGTTTAGATCTTGGTGCTTTTTAACTCTAGATTTGAACCGGATGAAGGATTTTAGTCGCCGGATGTCTGGATCTTAAGTTATCAGAGAAACAAGCTGAGCTAGCTGAGGAAACCTCTGTGGATAATTGGGCTCTCTGTAGAAACCTCCTGAACCTTAAACACTGACGGAACCCGGAGAAGCTGACTGCAATGACGACAACAACTCCCATGATCCCATGCAGAAATTACATATTGTATGTTTAAGTCAAAAGTATTCAGAATTTTTACTTAAAAAAAGGTAACAGTTCTGCATTTAAAACATCAAATAAGTAGAAATACAGAAATATTAGTAACTAAATGTTCAAAGTATCAAAAGTAAAAGTATTCAGACAGCAGAATGAATATTGAGTTATTACAACATTTATATAGAAGCACTTTATGTCGTATCTGGTCAAAATTAACCTCATTTTAAATATTTTTTATACTGGATGGCAGTTTCATCTTTAACAACCTCTAAAGTCATAGTTTAATAAAATATAAAAAGTCCAAGATCTCCCGACCTCAAAATTAAAGTAAAAGTTGTACAGGCAGGAAAAACAGCAACGTAGTTGATTTTAACACTTAATCATTTAATTACCCAGATTGTTTCTTTTATTAATTAACATTTTCCGGTGATAACAAAACGTTTTCTTTATTAACACTTTAACTCAATTTATAAAATACACTGTTGCTACAGATCACGTCCAAGTTAACATTTACTTAAAATGCACCAGTAAAGGTTTTCATCAACATTGTAACGGAATGAAACACATAAAAACCTGTAAAACAACAACATTTCTATTTTTACTTACTGAGACGAATGTTGCCATGCCGCTGCTGTCGGCTGCTGTTACTAGAGAGAGATAAAGAGAGAGCCTGTGTGTGTGTGTGTGTGTGTGTGTGTGTCCTTATTATGTGTCATCAGGAGGGCGGGGCTAAAGATACACAATGATGTAATTATTTGAGACTTCCTGCAAAATCTAATCCAGAGCCAGATTAAAGATTAAAGGACACACACACACACACACACACACACACACAAACACAAACACAAACACACACACACATTCAGTGTATATAGACACATGGGATCAGTGTGTTACGGACAATAATCGCACACACACACACACACACACACAAAATCATGAAATTCTATATTTACCCACATTCCTTAGCCCCTGATTTAGTTGAAGCGC
>JAGRRF010012897.1:28093286-28104948 GCA_019097615.1 Morone chrysops
GGAGCGCTCTGCTGCTGCTCTGTCCGTCTACAGTCTCTGCAGACACACTGACACTGCTCCACCTGGACCTGGACCTGGAGTTCATTCAGATCTACAGAACCCAAAGTGACTCTGAAGATTAGTTCTGTTTATGACAACGTAACAGTAAATGTATTTTATTCTCAGTGAAATCATATTATCCATTACAGTTCTGTATAATCACAGAGGAACAGAACAATAAGGAAAACACAGATCAATTAAAGAATATATTCTTCAAAATATACAGAAATAATTAAAATAAATGTAAAAATAAATAATAATTATTCTTGTATATTTGTTTGTCTTCATCTTTCCATATTTATCTTCTTATTCTTTTACAGATTCATTCTTTTTAAGGCTCTCCATATTCAGAGACTTTATTTCAGCAATTAAGGAGGATCTATTGTCAGAAATGTAAAATAATATCCATAGGTTGTTTTCATCAGTGTATAATCACCTGAACATTAGAATCTTTGTGTGTTAGTTACCTTAGAATGAGACGTTTTTATCTACAGAGGGAGCGGGTCCTCTCTCTCTATCTCCCCCTGGTGGCTGACTGCAGTATAGACTCTCTCTATCTCCCCCTGGTGGCTGACTGCAGTATATACTCTCTCTATCTCCCCCTGGTGGCTGACTGCAGTATAGACTCTCTCTCTCTCTATCTCCCCCTGGTGGCTGACTGCAGTATAGACTCTCATTGATTCATTGCTCCCACGTGTCTGAAGCTTTATACCGATTTCTAAGAACTCAGAAGAGGGACTTACAGTTGAATAAATAGCTACTAATGTAAAGCTAATATCCAACCAGGATTCAGATCCTGACAGTAAACCTCTGCGCTTTCATACGTACTGAATCATGGTTCGGTTCACAGAGTATTCAAGTTTTCACTAACGTGTCTTTCTGGAATCAGGACTGGGTACCGAACATCGATGCTTTCACCTGGGTCAGGCGCTCCTAAAGAATAAAAATCCTGTCCCAGCTTTGCTCTGACTCTCTCATTCGGCTGCATCGCCGCCAGCAGCTTTTCTTTGATTTCTTGTTTGATTGTTTTCACTGAATTGCTTCAATACTACAGAGAATTAAAAATTGTCTTCTCATCATCCCTAGTCTGTTTATTTTGGGTGACCCCTCTGCATTAAGTGATCTGACCCCTCCACTTTCTAACTGGACCCAGACTGTCCTCATGTTAGGCGGAAACCTCTGGTCAAAGAATGGAAAGCCTCCTCTGCACCAGCACTATCTTTGTGGCTCACCTCTCTTGGTCAGCTGGCTGCATTAGAACTATTGTCCTATAGGTTATATTATTTTTAGTGTAGTTTTTGTCTATGGTCGCGCGATGTCTTCCTTTCATTCTATTCTGTTGCTTCATTTTTCTGATGGATATGGTTGTATGTTTAAATTTTCCAATAAACTGTTAATCATAAAAAAGTCTTCTCATTTGTTTATTAAAGCTGTCTGTAGTCTGAAGACTTTAGGTTTCTGAAGAGCTGTTCAGTGTAGATGGCTCGACTCAAAATTAAATGTGAAGCAGCAAAACATCACATTGATCTAAAGTTTAACTCAACAGATTTATGAATCCAGTTAAAGAAATAGTATTTAGATCCTTTAGTACAGTAAAAGTACTAATACCACTCTGTGAAAATACTCTGTTACAAACAAAAGTACTGGGGTGATAGAGTGGACTATCTGATATCATTAGATTATTCTGACTCATACATTAATGTAAAAGCAGGATTTTACTGTTGGAGTTGGTTGAGCTCATTTTCAACTATTTTGTATCAGACTGCAACTAATCTGCTGATCATTTTCTCCATTAATCCATTGATTGATCGCTTTGTACAAACTGTGAAAATAGTGAGAAATGCCGTCACAATGAGTCCAAAGTGCCCCTTCACAACGCTTCAGTCCGACCAACAGTCCACAGCTCCAAATGATCTCAAATACATTCAGGTCATTACAATCAGTCAGAGGAAAAGTAGCAATCTGAAAGGTTTCATTTCCAATAAAAATTCTATTTTATCAACTCTTCATGTGATTATGTGTAAAGATCTGTATTTGTAAATGTAGTGCAGTATAAACTACAGTATTCCCCTCTGAGATGCACTGAACAGATGTGTAGAAATAGAATATCGTCCACTTCAGCTCCTGCACATGGATTCTTTTTTACACTGAAGTCTGCTGTGGAATCATGAAGTGCCTTTAACTGTGTGAGACAAGAGGGGTGTGTCCTCTTCGGTCTCCATGGAGACGGGATCAAACACGGAAGTTGTCGGTCCAGTCTGCTGCAGGTAAACAACACAAACTCACTGACCTCACCTGTTTACTGACCCTGCAGGAGACCTCTTCCTCCTCCTCCTCCTCCTCCTCCTCCTCCCCCTCCTCTTCCTCCTCCTCTTCCTCCTCCTCTTCCTCCTCCTCTGCCTCTTCCTCCTCCCCGCTGCTTCTGAATCTGAAAGCGAGCTGATGAGCGGACCGTCCCGGTGGTTCAGCAGCCGGTTAACGGTTTGTGTGTGTGACCTTCCTCTGCTTTCTGTTTAACAAACGATGTTTCCATTATCGGACAGACATCATCATTTCTCAGAATAAACTTAGTATAGACCTTTAGTAAACTATTTTATAAATACGTATAATTACTCATATAACTTTATTATTACATATATTTTTCAATACATTGTAATATATGGATTGTTGACACTTTATATGCTGGAATGTAAGTTCATTTACTCAAGTAGCTACTGTATTTAAGTAAAAATTCAAAATAAATGATTACTGTTATTATGGAGCGATAATGTATCAGCAGGAATTTAATAATCAGAATAATACATCATACATTTGCCATTATTGGACGATTACTCTGCCTTGATAATTATGTTACATCCAGTATTTGTAGTTGAGTATTTTCATTTAATACTGCTTTATACTTCTACTTCACTTCATCTCAGAGACATACATTGCACTTTTACTTCTTTATAAAATCCAACATGTTTTTAAAGAGTAGAAAGCAGTAGTTCTCAGCCATCTTGACTTGATATATTTAAAAGAGGCATAAACATTAATAAACTCTGCTGTACAAACGTCATTTTATCACTTAATATTATTCATAAACTGTTTGTTTGTACCCGTGGATTGGGTTTATAGTATAAGACAAAAAAACAACATAGACAATATGATAACTTAAACTGCTCAAGGCTCAAATAATCTGGATTTAATAAGAGAGAAATGACAGTAAAACCACAAAAATCGTTAAAAATACAGGAAGAATCTGTGCCACGTTGCTACAACTTCTACACGTTGGGACTATACCGCTCCGTCCATGAAAAAGCTGAAATGAAAGCCTTTGTAGCTTCAGCAATCAGAATAATAAAAACATTCATTTTAGTTACAAATCATACAGGAAGTCATTATGCTACATTGTGAGATAGTTTTTTTAAATATGCAACACAATAATATGGATTTAAGAGGATGCATTAATAGACACTAAGTGAAACAATCAGAGCAGAAGCACAGGATATAAAATCTGTAAATACTACAAAATATAATAAAGTTACTTTAAAGTGGGGCCTGAGACTGCCGGCCCAGGGGTCATTTCTGGCCCTTCAATCCGGCAACATGATTTCAAAAATATAATATAAATAATACATTTTTGCATTTTTCCAGATAGAAAACACACATATATATATATATATTTTCTTTTTACATATAAAGCCTTTTACTGTCATTCCAGCTATTACTTTTATTTTTGCTCCAGAGTAATAATAAGTTACAGAGGACAGGGCAGATACAGGACACAGGTCAGTGCTGTAGATGCAGGTCAGAGGTCTGTACTGTTTATTTGATTTAAGTAATAGTAACAATAATGAAACTGTAATATAGGTATGGGCTGTAGATACAGGAATGGGGTCTATACAGTCTATTATATTATATTATATTATATCTATTATATATTATAGAGTACTATTATATATATAATAGTAACAATATTATTAATATTAACTTTATTTCACTAATTTTCAGAGAGACAGATAATAAAAATTTGACAATAATAGTAAGTTACAATGGACAAGAAGGATACAGGACAGAGGTAAGTGCTCTAGATACTGCTCTGGGATCTTTCAGAAGCTGTGCCAGTAGTGGCGACAGCAGCAGATGCAGCAATCACAACAGTTTTGTTCAGGAAATACAAATATTGTAGTTTGATATTTGGCTCCAAACAACAAAAATATATAAAAACGTATGAAACTGCTGTTAAAGTCTGATGTTGGTAATGAAAATACTTTCAGAATATTGTGCTTTCTTGTAGTACTTAAACACTGAAGTTGCTGCTATATTTATGTTCTTAATCTCAGATTTATAACTTTGAATAATAATAAAATTAAACACTATTATCATTGTAATTATTTTTATTATAAGTAGTAGTAAAATCTCCATCTCTATCTCTGTTTTAGTCTAAGTTTACAGTGAACCTGTCCTCGGTTCACAGGGGAGCTGACAGGATGTACAAGTTTCAGGAGGTGGGGTCAGGCCAGGCTGCGCCCCCTGGAAGAAGCGGTCTGGTTGCTAAGCGATACAGCATCCTGCAGAGTCTGGGCCGAGGAAGTTTTGGTTGTGTTTATCTGGTTCAGGACAACAAAGCTTCAGACGGAGAAGAGCTGTGAGTACATTTACTTTTTTATCTTTTTTGATCTTGTTTTGACGCTGCTGGTTGATTTGCTGTCTGTTTGTGGGAGCAGAACAACTTCTGACTTTTGTCAATTCAAACTCTGAACATACTGAAAACATCTTTTCACCTGTGATCTCCAGCTGTTATTCTCTGTACACCCTGTTTTTAGAAGAATTTTCCAGCTAACCAAAGAGGGGTTTTAAAATGTTTATGGAGATCAAGATGTAGGAGAATTTCCTCAACACATAAAGGAGCACTTCATCCTTCGGTTCATCCCAAATATTTAACAACAGATACATGTAGAGGAGTAAAAAGTACAATATTTGTCTCTCGTTATCTATCACTGCTACTGCTGCGGTTTCTCGCTGGTTTCATGTCAGTTACCTGGAGCTGACTGTTGTCTTGTGATGGTGGTTCAAATGTTTTATAAATGTGAGAATGAGCAGCATTTACAGTAACAACAGTTCTGCAGGGCGTCACTAGAGGGCAGCATCAACCTGTGATATCACTCACACACACATTCCTGTACTGACCATCGTGTGTTCCTGTGGCTGTGTGTAATGACACGTCTTCCAGCTGATCTGATTTCAGTTCAGTCAGATTCAGATCAACACCCTGTCAACTACAAACCTGTAACAGAGAAATATTATATTATGATATGCTGTATGCTCTACATGACCCCCGACACCACTGGGGGAATGTAAGTCCTCCAGTACTGTACTTTTACAGTTAAAAAACATGTATGTTTATTCATGTTGAATTTGAATGTTTGTGATCAACTGAAGGATTACTCAGATTTGGACTTGAAGAGGCAGTAATACAAAGGGATGACATTATTGGTTTAAACTAGGGGAGTTAATGTTGAGGATCTGTCCTGTCTGATACTTTATATTTATCAAAATTTTGATTAAGTACCTGACACATTAAACTAAAATATATCAAATCTTTTTAAATCACGCACATTTGTTGAACTACTTGATCCAAATACTGAAGGCTGCAGAGACCTTTAACCAGACAACAGAGGAGTTTTACATCAGCTTACTCACTGAATTAACAGCTGCTATGACCTGCAGCACTGTCGTTTTAACCTGTGAAAGTGCCGCTCATTGCCAGCTGAACATGAGACGCTGCTGTTTTCTACACTCAGCTTTGATAATGATAATTAGTAGCAGCTTGAAGAGTCAATCATCGTACGACCAAATCATTTTCACATTCACACACTGTGTGAAGTGCCGTAATCTAAACTAATGTCCTATAATAATAGAACTCAGTTTCAGGATTATTTTTCTCCCTGAAAATCTCTCTCTCCTCCTTTCTCACAGTGTCTCTCTGTCATGCTCTGTCGCTTCCTCACCATCCACACACACAGACACACACACACACACACACACTCGGACACACACACACACACACACACACACACACACATACACAGACACACACACACACACACACACACACACACACCACACACACACACATTCGGCTGTCTGACTCTGGATGGGACTCGACAGCAGGATTTACTGAAGCTCATTTAGAAGTGACAGAAGGCTTTCCTGTCTCTCTCTGTCTCTCTCTCTTTCTCATATTCATGTGTTCATTCGTCCTCTGAGGTGAGAAGTCAAAGACGTGATGAACATGGAGGAGGTGAAGGATTTCTCAGGTCCTGGTCCTCCTGTAAACCTGCAGAAACATGCTGTCATCCTGTCACTTTTAATACCACAGACGTGACAGACTGCCCGACCAAACCAATATTTCTTCTGCGTCTTGAACAAAACGTGTGTGTTGACATAAACAAACTAAACGTCTCTTTGCTGGTTGTTCGGACACATTCAGAATCAGTAGTAGTTTTCTTTTAGCATTTAACAGGCGGATGTTCAACTATACAGATTTAAATAATGAAATTAATATTATAACTGTTACACAACTGATTGACCAAGAAAATCTTCAGGGGCAGCCCTCTTCACGTTGCTCTTTACTCTTACTGGGATGTTAAGGAGGATGAAGGTGAAGAGACAAACTTTGACAGAGCAGGTTGAGCTGCAGCATGTTGCTCAAGGGCACTCAGTCAGCAGAGCTCTCTGTCTCCATTACACTGCTGCAGGACGACACACAGAAAGAGCCAACGAGTCTTTGTGTTGTCAGAAAACAGATGGTGAGTCGGTGTTCGGAGTCGTCATCTCTGCCCTTTCACCATCTGACAGGTCTCACCCCTCCTCCTCACCCCTCCTCACCCCGTCCCTCCTCCGTTGCCAGATTTAGACATGGTGACCCGATCAATGTGTCAGCGTTTGCTCATAAATCTCTGTGCGTCAGAGACAAACTTCACTACTTCTCGTGTCTGTCATACAAAAATAATCTCAGATGTGAAGAAAAGATCTTCGTCTCTCACCTGAAACTCAAATTAACAACAAATAAAGACCAACAGAGGCTTTAAGGATAAAACTATAAGTGCTTTAGATCTGTATTTAGGAGCTTTCTGATGCGTTGTGACCCCAGCTGTTCGTTGGGATGTGGTATCCATGACGACTCAAAAGAAACCCCTGTTGACAGCTTTCATGTCTCAGTCGGTGTCAGTGGCAGTTTGTTTTCACCAACCAATCAGTCTCTGTTCAGTCTGACATTTGTTCAGTGTATTTCCTCGATTATGAAACATTTGACTTTATCGTGTGTCTGGCTCCATGTTGCAGGGTGTTATAGGGGTTTAACTCTATTAGTTTATTCAATAAATGGTTATCAAAGTTTATAATTATCAAAAGATAATAGAAAATTACTTTAATTAATATTAAAGATCCTCGGGGCACCACCCTTAAACAAGGGAAACACTAGCCAATAATTGATTGAGCAGTCTCATAAAAATACAATAAACTATTCAGAAGTCAGATTAATAATTAAATTAATAACTACAACCAAAATTCTTATTAATTTGAACATTTAAGGTAAAATAACAGGATTATTGTAGATCAGGGGACTCAAACTGCAAACCCGGGGGCCATTTCTGGCTCTCCATCACCATTGCTCCACAGTAATACTAAGTTACAGAGGACAGAACAGGACAGGTCAGAGGTCAGTAATATAATAGTAACAATACTATTATTAATATTAACTTTAATTTAAATTTTTTAGCAAAGTAAAATATTTGATTTATTTTCTTGCAGAGACAGGTGTCAGTGCTATAGATACAGGGCAGATGTCATTGCTGCAGAGGTCTGTACTGTCTTATTGATTCATACAGTAGTAACAATAATGAAATCTCAAATACTATACATGCTAAAGTGAGCCAAACCTGGTACACTTGTGCCCCATAAAGATGGGCTAAACATATTAAAGCATGTATTCAGTAGTGCCACCATGTGGTCAGTTATGTTTGTTTAAAATTCCACAATTTAAAAACATCTAAATAGGTCACCTGTATGTCCTACAGAACTGAAATTGTTTCCAGCACTTCCACTGAATTTGGTTTGCCTCACTGCAACCTATGCAAAAGAAACTAACATCTATATCTCCAGTCTTCATTTGAATGTTACCAACAGACATTTTTTGGACACTAAATATCACAGCGTTCAGACCGGTCACACACAGAGTCTGCAATGATTAGTGTCGTACTGTAATAAGTACTATAAGCACAATATTTCCTATTTCACCGAAGGTTTGATCAAACATCTCCAAAACATTTGACAATTCAATAGCAGCACTATGTGGTTGGTTATTATTATTTTTTTTACATTTTGGCTAATAACTCATGAACTCTTAGAAGTAGAAGAAAGATTTTTATACAGTAGAAGATACTTGGAACATGCTGATTTTGGCAGGATTTTTTGCTTTGAGGTGAAATGTCAGTGATGAATTACTTCTGTGGTCCTTATATTTGGCTTTGCAAAAACGTTGTCACAGGTCATAGTTCAGCCATCACAGGTAGTAAACAAAATGTAAATGTGTTAAATATTTTACATTAATCAAAAAGAATCAACACGTACACATGCATACCTGTCTTAACAACAACCTTCCATCTTGTTATCAGGAGCAGGGATGTTATGATACCACTAATTTTGTGGTCGATACCAAAATTTGTGAAATTCCATGATTATCGATATGTGATTCAAAACTAAAAGACTGAAACAAAACAATAAGTCTTCTTCAACACATACTCCTTTATTAATAACATTTCAACATTACAAAAAATAACATATAATCTGCTCACCATGCTTTTCCCTTCAGTAAGCTTTTCTGAGTACATCACATTTTCAGAAGTATCGGTTGTCTTGACTCGCATGCTATTCTGACGTCAGTATATTGTGGCAATGTGAAGAGAAAAAAGGTCCGTGTGGCATAAATGCACTGATGGTTTTATTCTGGTGCAGCTCCTGAAGGGAGTTTGACTTTTCTGTGACTATCCGACTAATAAAAAGTGGTTTAGTCAACTATTAGGGACAGGCCTAGAGTTTTTAAAGATTTCAGTAGGAACCAATGTGCTCTGAGCTGCATTATTTAGAAAACTAACTCAGATGTATTGTCTCAGTGTTTATAGAAGCTCTGATGTCCTGTGAACAGTCTGTCAGTGAGCTGCTGCTGGGTGATCGATCACTGTGCTCAGAGCTCTGAAACTTTACTGTTTCTACTCGCCCACTGGCACCCCGCTGACACCATCACATCTAACTTCATGTTGTGTCAAAAGTGAGGTGGGGGGCTGATTTATTCGCTTCCTCTTTGCCATCTTTTGCTCAGCATGCAGGCGGAGCTCCAAGGCAGATTAACTCCCTAGTAGAAAAACAAAAGTTGTAAAAGGCCACCAGTACGCAGAAATCCATCTGAGGGAGAGAATGCAGAGCTGTAAGAGCTCCTGTTGGGTCACCATCATCTCCCAAAGAGACACAGAGCCTGGGGGACAAACTGTGGCAAATGTCTTCATCTCCCCCTCCATCATCAGCCCGCCTACCCCGTTATCATATAATTGTTTGTGATGTTAAAACGGGTGAGTCAGAGGGAGGAGTGACACCTCCTGCTGCTGCCGTGAGAAAGCAGAGTGGTGGCCTGCTGAGTGAGGCCCAAATTGTTTCTTTCCCTTGTTTTCTTGGATTTATGTGATTTATTTCTCCTCTATGAAACCTGCTGCTTTCACTGTAGCCGTCTGCTCAGACTGATGTCTACCTGAGCAACAGATGAACACAAAAGACTGAAACAAGTCCTGCATTCACAACCTTACTTAAAAATACAGTATGCAATTTCTGCCACTAGGGGGTCTTTCATGTCAAAACAAAAACTAAAGAGGAAGTTTGATGAGGTCCGTTAGGATTCCTTGAGTGGTCATGGTTTAGGATGTTTCCTCTGGAAGTAGAAAGTAGTATGACGTAAATAGAAATACTCGAGTAAAGTACCTTGAATTTGTACTCCTTTGTGATGACTCAACTTCTGCTGTGGACTTCACTGGTGCTCTGTCGAGACTGTTGGTACAGAGCGTGGTGGGCGCTCTGTTTGATTGACACACATTAGCCTTTCTTACTGACATTTTGAGGGACTAGACAGTCACAAACTCCTGCCAGCACAATAGAGAAACTGTGAGTTCAAAGAAGAAGTTTCAGGAGTTCGTCAGCAGCTTTGATTCTTTGCTGAAGTCAAAAGGTTGCTGGGAAATCAAATTGACAACATGAATTTATAATCTGCAATGAATTCCATTCAGTTCATTCATTCTCACTATGATCTGAACTGAGAGGTTTTTTATTCTTTGCGGTGTGAAGCTCTTTACCGAGCTGGTGGTGCAGACTCTCTGTTGCTATGCAACTAAAGTGAAAGGCCGTTTGAAGTGTGACGCTCTGATTAAAGCTGAGATGTTTCTGAGTTTCTCTGCGAGAAGAAAAAACACAAGCTGGGCCGTCGACAGCTCTGAGCTGCAAACCGGGAGGCATCAACCACGTAGAGAATAAAAGTTTCAGATGAATCTTCTGGAGGGTTTCACCTCTGATCCTACACAACACTGACCACTGAGATCCAGCAACCCAACAAAACTGGCATGACCATTTTTGTAAGGGGATTCCTTGACCTCTGACCTCAAGATATCTGAATACAGGCACTTTATGCTAACCCCATGTAGTTTTGGGCAAAAACTACACAGTCTTTTGCATGTTGTATAAATGTGTTATTTTCGCCTATTGTATGTGAATAATTATGCATACATAGGTCCATAAACAGTGTTGGAATTATATAAATTGAAAAAAGCTGGAAAGCTGAGACGCATACTTCATTCCACCCCTGTATAAGTCAGTGCCCCTCTTGTGATACCTCAGTCAAAAAAGTCTATACGCTCTAACTGTACAAACACACTAGGAGACTTAGTTTCAGTTAGTTTACAGAGTTGATTTTCTTGTCTTAGTTTAGTTTTTATTGTTTAAAAATGTTTAGTTTTTGTTTAGTTTTTATTAGTTTTAATTTTATTGTTCGTAATGATTTTTTTTACTATAATATACAAGGCTAATTCAGAATAAATATATTACAAAATTGTATAATAGCATTTACGAATTTGTAAAGCACTTTTCATACAAACAAAATTTAACACAAAGTGCTTCACACATTGCAACCCAAATGAAAATTGATTGAAAACCAGACAAAAAAGGTAAGTTTTTAGTTTGTTTTTAAAAATGTCAACACTCTGACTTGATTAAAAAATCCAGCTTGGAAAAATATAGGGTGACTGACTTTTGAATAGACCATAGGTTGCAGTTAGGCAAACTTGTGTCACAATTTAGTGGATTAAATTCAATTCAATTTTATTTGTATAGTACCAATTCATAACAGAAGTTATCTCAGGACTCTTTTCAAAAAGAGCAGGGGCCTCATGTACTAACGTTGCGTACACACAAAATTTGTGCGTACACCATTGTTCACGTTCACGTTCGGATGTACTAAAAGTGAAATGAACGTGAGAATATGCGGTCCTCCATGGCAGCTTCATTGCTGGCGTACGTACATATTTTTTGCTTATGTCAGTTG
>JAGRRF010012897.1:28110691-28121786 GCA_019097615.1 Morone chrysops
TCTGTCCAATCAAAGAGCCCATGCACTCAGAGACCCTCAGAGCTATTGTTTCTAGCCAGACCATTACCCACAATCCCCTGCAGAGCTGTGGAGGACTCAGGGGTTTCACTGCAGCCTATTAGGGAGAGAAAAAAAACTGCAGAAGAAATCGTGCCGGGTTATCAGTAAGACAACCTCCACAATGAAACAAAAATAGTAAAAATGAAAACGAGTGTTTTATTACATCTGTGTGTAGATTTGTAAACTTCATTACAAAGTGCTTTTACAGAAAATACAATAAGAAGAACTTGTGTATGTCAGCAATTAGTGGATGTAATCAAGGCTGCCAGCACTACTAAACCTTCATATTGTTCTCCTTTCGCCCCCAGCTTCATACATCCATGAACATACGCATTACATTTTGGTGTATGGTGCAGAAAGATATTAGAAACACTTGACATCATGTATAGCTGATGCTGGCTATTTAGTGCCACACAATAATTTGTAAATGTTGACAAAAATTTTAAAATCACAACAGTTGGACGTGAAAAAACTGTGTGTGTTTAGGAGGGAAAGATGCCCATACACTGTTACAATAGCAGGGGTAAGCGGGTTCGACCTGCTGTCTGTGTAAACAGGTCTTCTGATTTTAGTGTAATAGAACTTTATTTAAATACACAGTGGGCCTTTGTCTCAGCATTTTGTTCATTTATCTAGATCTAAATTAAATAGTTATTTTTAAAGTTTAGATTATTATTTAAGATATAAACAGGATAAGGGCTGGTTGCAGTGTACAGTGACAGAGCTTCAGTCTCAGATCAACAGCCTTGAATACAGATGGAGAATGTATCCAAATATCAGGAAAACCCATCTCTGATCAACATTCACAGGAAATAATCTGCTCAAAATGTATCCAAATTCCTTGTTTTACACAAACTTCTTGCAGTTATTGTGTTCACTCTCTCTCTTTCTCCCCTCTCTCTCTCTGTCAGGATCGGGATCTGGACTGTAAGCTGGAGGAGGTGCGACAAGCTGGACGGAGCCTCCCCGAACTCCAGGTCATCGATTGGCTCATCCAGCTGCTGCTCGGCCTTCACTACATGCATGACAGGTGGGGATACTGTCGCCATGGTAACCTGGATTTCTCCCCTTTCCTCCCCAAGTGCAATGTTTTTTTCTTTGCTTTCTGCTCTCTGTGCATATTCTACATTTTCAGGATAATTATTATTATTATTATTATTATTATTATTATTATTATTATTATTATTATTGTTATTATTGTTAAATAGCTTCATTAGCTACCTCACAGCATTTGGCTGGAGGTCAAAGGTTGGCGAGTACATAGAGGTAGTGAACTGGAAGCTGACGTACAGGTTCTGTAGCTTCACACATCACAGTATCCGTCATTCAAACAGTAATTAAATGAATCGATCAATAAACAATTGTTGATGTTAATGTCTTTTTGTCCCGTTTCTTTGACTGCTGCGCCACTCCCTGCAGGCGAATCCTCCACCGAGATCTGAAGGCCAAGAACGTCTTCCTGAAACGAAACCTTGTTAAAATAGGTGAGTTTCCTACTCTGCTGCAAAGGCTCATGGGACATGGGGAATCTTACAGTGTGTTTGTGTGTTGGATGTGGGTTTGTTTCTCTCATGTTGCTTTCAACTCTCTCACTCAAAACTTTAAAAAACAGGATCCTAAATAGAAATGTGCCTCCAGCTAATCAATATGCAAATATAATATTTGCATTTAAAAAGGGGTTTTAGGACCCCTGAGAGCCCCAAATTGGGAAGGCTCATTATCCTCTTGTGATCGTCCAAAGTATTGGGCAAGCAAGACATAACTGTGGGAAAAAAGTAGCAGACAACATCCTGAAGGCTTCACGTGGCTCCTGGGATATACCTTTAAAAGTGTACTCCTGCTTACTGCTGCAGTAAGGCTTGGGGACGCTAGGGCGCACTGAATCTTAACCAAGGATTAGTTGGGCTGAGGAGGATCCACACGATAATAGTGACCAGCCTTGACCTAGGGACAGTTAATGAAGGAAGGCATGATGATCTAACGTTACGACACAGCGCAGGAAGTTAAGAGTTCTATAATGTAGCTGGGGGCTAGACCATGTGTTTTTGGAGAATTTGAGGGATATGTGACCTACACCGATTGGTGTTGGTTAAAATTCGAGCTGCTGCGTTCTGTACAAGCTGAAGCTGAGCCACTGAGAATTTACCTAGGCATGTAAACAGTTAATGACGTGATTCCTAGATTCCTGGCTAAAGGTTTAGAATAAGGGTTATTTAGATGTTTTATATCGGTTGCCAGTGAACAGTTGTAGTTTATTTGCTAGGTGATCTGTCTTGTTTGAGTTTATCTTCAGAAAGTTAGAGGTCATCCATTTCTCAGTAGCAGTTAATCACTCCATTAAATTGCTCAGACAGCTAACATTATCTGGCTTGAAGGAGAAGTAAATTTGTTATCATCAGCGTAGCAGTGGATCCTGCAAGTTCAGGCAAAGGCCACATTTGCAGGGGCCTTCGAAATGGAACCTTATTGCTACCCATGTCCTGATCAAGATTTATGTCCCTTTATCTGATCTGAGTCATTTAGTATCCTGATTTGTTTTCCTTGATAAAATTCAGTGTACACTTTCAAGTACATTAAAGTTATTCAATCAATCAAATGCATATTATTGCCAATTAAATAGCTCTGCATTGCATCAAGAAAGAAATGTCTAAATTAACTGTATTCTCGGAGTGTATTTTCCTCGTCTGTACAGACAGATAGCCTATTTGCTTATTGTGATGTTTCTTTGAGTATCTTGATGATTTACATTTTCTCCTATTTTTTATTGAAAGATTTTTAAATAGAAACATGAACAAAATATTTTTGGACATTATTTGAACTACGTAAATGTTTTAGTTTTGAAGATATGCTAATTTTTACTGGCTGGAGTGCACAGCATAATGATGGTAAACATGGAAGACTTAGCTTTCTGCTGCAAAAAGAATGAATGCTCTAGATATTATAGTTTTTATTTTAGATTGATTTAAACATGATGGTGCTAAAACCGGCCTCCCTTTTAGGTCTTAAGTACAGCACTTTCCACCACTGCTTGTGGTAAATATCTTAACAACAACAACCTGTCAGGTCTCTGTTAAATGATCCCGTCTCCACCCTCCATGACCTTCCCTGAGGCTGTTGTTCCTTGTCTATTTTCAGGTGACTTTGGTGTTTCCTGCCTGCTGATGGGATCATGTGATCTGGCCACCACCTTCACAGGGACGCCGTACTACATGAGTCCAGAGGTGCTGAACCACCAGGGCTACGACTCCAAGTCTGACATCTGGTAAACTTTACTGAAGGGGTTAATTCTGTATTTCTCTTCTTGTCAAGAAACCTTGTGAAAACCAACAATGTGTTTCTGTGTCTCTGTGGTTTCTGACTGACACAGTTCTGTAGAACCAGCACAGCTTTGCTTTCCTCTGATGTGATTGGTTAGCAGCTGGAGGCTGAACAGGTGCACCATGCAATGGATGAATAGACTCCTGCAGGTGGAGAGCAGGAATTCATTTCATTTTTGTTGCTGCTGGAAGGAAAACAAATACCTTCTGTAATCCTTTGGCCGGTCTGAGTCTCTCTTTTACTGTCCTGCAGCGGAGGATTCGCTGCTTTTACAGACAGAAGTGTGAATCTGCCTGCAGATGTCTTGGGCGACGGTTTTCCAGAGATTGAGGCTGTGGCTGCAGAGGATTGCTCCACTTTAGGGTTGTATTTGGGGCAAAGCTGACAGAAAAATGATTTATAGCTGTACGTCTGCTCTATGCCAGTGGTTCCCAACATTTTGCTTTAAGGGACCCCTTTTCTATTATTGAGTACACTGACTCTTATAAAGTGACATATTTTATGGATATTTTATATTATATTCAAAACTGTACAATGAACCCAAACAGTGAACCCAGTAACTGCAAGAAGTTTGTGTAAAACAAGCCATTTGGATTCATTTTGAGCAGATTACTTTTATACAATTTCTGTATTTTTTAGAATTTTTCACAATCATTCAGACTTCATAGGCTTTTTTTTTGACAGATTAAGGGTTTTCATGTCACTGACACTGGGCCATTGTTCTATTAGACATTTTTTTCTTCACAGAAATGAACCAAATGCTGAGATATAGGCCTACTTTGTTTATTTTTTAAGTTTTAAAATCAAGACGGCCTTGTGACCCCATATGAAGGTTTGGCAACCCCTAGTGGCTGGGAACCACTGATCTGCGCCATTAAGAGCACTTAAACTTGGCAACTTTTTCAGCTTAATAAACCCGTTTAGAAATCATTTGGATGGTTAAATGGCCTGTTCCAGTGAAAATGGTGACCCCCCCCCCACCCCCGCGACCCCAGGCGGAAAACCAACCTTGCAACTTTGGGACTACCGTCCCGGTAAATTGGAAATAGGAAGTATCGCGAGAAGTGAGAACGAGCAAGAAACACAAACAGCTTTATGGCAATTCCACATAAATGCACACGCCGCCCTCAGTAACGGTTAGTGTATAATGTATTACCCACCTCGGTAGATATTGCTCCACACGAAAAAGTTGCCCGGCGAAAAAAAGGCACATCAGCAGTGGTAGAAAGAGGGAGGAGGGTGCCGCAAGTGAGTTTTATTACGACGTGTTATGAAATACACGTCCAGAGCTGTAGGGGGAGCTCGTTGAGAAAACATGCGATGACAAAAGTGAAAACCAGCGAAGAAATGGCTAGAGTTGCCAAGTTACCCTTTAAACCCTGCTTGTGGTGCTTTGCATATTGCTGCTCAGCAAAAACACTGGTGGGGGCTCTATGAGCGCTTTATGCCACTGTTTTGCGAAACGAAAGAAAGACAGAATACGAGGGGGCAGACAAGAGCATATCATACTGCTTCACAAGACAATCTCCTGAATATTTGTGAGGTTTATTTATGAGGTGTTGTCTTCACTCAGATCCTTTAAGTGCTTTATAGACAGACTCCAGTGTCTTCGCCTCAAATGTGCGAGAAACACAGCCTAAACTCCGGCAGGTGAAAAAAAACGTTCCCAGCAAAGAATCTGGTCGAACAGAGCTGAGGGGTCGGGGGTCATTTTAATCAAGCTTCTTAATGAGGCAAGAGTCCACCTTTGTAAACACACCATGTTAACACACACACAGAGTGCTGACAGCAGTCGGAGGTCAGTTGTTGTAATTACTGATGGAGGAGGATGATGAGGAGGCAATTAGCAGCAGAAAGTGATGAAGGCTGAAACTCAACACATTCTAGCACAGAGGTCTGAGGTTGATCAAGTCAGTAATCTTTGACATGCTCCTTCCTCAGGATGTAATCTTGCAGGTAGCCAATAGGAGATCAAGGGGGCGGGGCCTGAGGGCAGCAGTGATTTAAAAAAAGGACACTTTTCCTTTGCAGCTCTTATAACTGAAAATAATAATGATTAAAACTACGAGAGACTAAAGTTCCAAATGTAGATTCTGAAGCAGTTTCTGTCTCAGTGTGTGTGAACAGTCAGTGAACGGGTTGTAGTGTACCAACTTCTGACTTCCGCCTGTGGACTGATTTCTATGTGTTTCTATGTAGAGATGAGGGTCAAAGGATGTGACCTTTATGCTCCCGAGTGCCTTCTCTCTCCGCTTCCCTACAGTGCCAACAGTGTGCAACACTAGCTAGCTAGCCTTATGGTCAACGGTCAAAATACAACTGTATTTGTTTTTATAAAAATCACCCCTTAAATTATATTGAGACTTTTTTAATGAATAAAGCTGCCTAATGGAAACACAGAGACAGAACCAGAGAAAAAATATTCGTCAAAAACAAAAAGTAGGAGATAAAAAGCTCAGTAGTTGGTGATAATTCTCTACTGCTTCATCCCCATCAGCGACACTTTTCACATACATGTTTTTTTTCCTGTTTCTAATATGTATTACAGCAGATTTATACTTATATGAACACTGCTGCCTCCAGGGGGCGCTTTATTTTTTGAGTTGATTATCTTGAACTCTGATATTTGTCTTCAGTTTGTAACCGACCCTGATAGTACGTTAGTACGGCAATTTGTAGATACAGGTTATTAGTGTAGATCAGTAAGTACTTATAAACTGACAGATGCATGTTAAAGTATTAATAATGAGAGAGATGTAGTTAATTAGTAATTACTAAATGATAGATGTGGTGTTCATGTACATAATTAGTAAAGAACAGGAAGCAGTGCTGCAGGTTCACTAACTGTTACTGAGGTGATGGATGTTGTTCTGTTGGTTGTAAGTAAGCTAATAAACAGACGGAGGTAATTAGAGAGGAGGCAGCGGAAAGTGAAGCAGGTCGTTAATTAACTAAACCAACAGAGTGAAGACAGAGAACGGAGAGGAGGATTGAACGGAGAAACAAAGAAGAGAAAAACTGCCTTTGTAATGTTTTTCTTCACTGAATGAATGTGAACCATTTTTCCCTTGGATCCAGACCTCCTTATGGCTCTGTCATTGGTCAGTGAGTCAAACAGGACGTGGATAACCAAGTTATTCAGATTACAATATTGACCAGACACCTTCTCTCTATAGACGTTGGTGGATTGTTGTTGTTTCAGACCCAGTCATCATTGATTTTAAACAGTTTGAAGCAGCTGATGTTCTGGTGTTTGTGCTGTGCTGCAGGGCTCTGGGCTGCCTCCTCTACGAGATGTGCTCCCTGACTCACGCCTTCCAGGGTCCAAACTTCCTGTCTGTGGTGATGAAGATCGTGGAGGGAGAAACCCCGACGCTGCCCTCTGGATACTCTCAGGAGCTGAACTCTGTCATGCAGAGGTGAGGAGGAGACAACACCGACTCCCCTGTGAAGTCACTGAGGGTTTGTCTTCTCTTAGTCAGACAACTCACAAGGAAGTGATTCATTAATATGCAAATAAGAAAGAAAATATCAGCAAATCCTGAGTTGAACACAGAGGAGAAAAGGCAGCGATCATTATAAACTTCTCCTGGGAGGAAGTTGAGTGAACAGAAGCTTAATCAAGTGTCTAGTGTCAGATTCTTTACTTAAACGCACTACAGTTAGTTTTTAACTGGTTATAAACAGTCATAGTTTAATACTGATGCCTCTATTGGAGAGAAGATTGAATATTTCTATATTTTTCTCAATGCCTACTACTGGGTCAGATTCCTCTTGAAATCAATGAAATGAGGCTGTGAACTGGGTTTTTATATTTCTCATTAAATATCGTGGGCATACTTTTGAAGTGTAGAGAGAGCTAGTTTCCCCATATCTGTGAACATCTGAACATCTCACTCAGAGAGAAAGACAATACAAAGTTGGAACTGTTCCCGATCACTGATCTGTGGTGTTTTGTCTCTCTTTGAAACAGGATGCTACAGAAACAGCCATCTTCCAGGCCGTCTGCCGCAGAGCTACTCAAGACCAAGTTCATGGAGGACAACATGAAGGTTGGACACTTTAAACACATAAATACTGTTTGTACACTGAGCATCTCTTTGGCTTTTGCTCCGGACCTGAACCAATGCCGGCCCCGGCTGCTTGGTGTTTATAATTTTTCCAACCCAGTTTAAATAAAATACAAAGAAATGGACGACATGTCGGCTACACTTAGTTGGAAACTAGTGATGATGGTCTGAGTTGAAAGACAGTTTGCTTAGAGGCTTTATTATGTCTGGTTGTGTCTGTGTTCTTCTTGCATTTGGTTTGTACCATCAGGGCACTCAGTACTTGGAAAACCCATAAAGCCAGGAATACTTGGTTTCAGCAGCGGCACAGTGTGAAGCAGACCATTCAGCAGTTACTGGTCCAGGTCCGGAGGTTAGTCAGGGTCCATCCTGCTGAAGAACAAGCTGGTGAAGTGCTCTGTGTGTGTTTAGTAACAGCCCAACCGCCCCGTGGACATCCAGAAAGCAGCAGCACCAACAAATTATCACACAAACATTGATTTATTCCTTTTAAAACAGAAATGTGTGTATGTTTAATCATTGGCAGGTAAAAAATTTACTTGTGGATGCTTGGAGGCTGACCCATCACACACATACAAACACATACACATACACACAGCCTATTACCCACTAAACCAAGGTACAAAATTACTCACATTTATTCATTTTCTCTCATTCTCACTCTCATAGTAACAGATAAGGTGTGTGTGTGTGTGTGTGTGTGTGTGTGTGTGTCAGCAGGATATTATTGTCATACAGTTTGCCATAAATCACAGCTGCACGCTGGATGTTCCTCCTGTGTGGATACGCAGGGCACCTGAAGAGAGATAACACATTTATGGACTCGGTTGCCATGGTTTCCACTGAAATATCGTTATGCTGATGGGATTCATTACTGCACCGCGGCAGACTGGGATATCATAGCAAAGACAGCTGAGGATCTTCAGCTCAGAACATACACGTAGAAATCAAACCTCAGTGAGAGCAGAGAGACTGTTTATATGTTTAATGTCTCCAAAGAGAATTTCAGGTTTTTAATGTATTTTATTGTATAGCTTTAAAGTTCTTTGCACATTGATATTGGTAAGTCTATTCTAAAACAGACTTACAGTTACATTAAATCTACAAATGGAGATACACTTTCAGAAAAGTAAATGTAAATAATTAAAGCGCAGTAAAATGTTCCCTGCAGTGTTTTATTATTATATCTAATGTTTTTGGATTAATATTACTGCTCCATTAATGTGTATGTTGCATTTCACTGAAAACATCCCTGTTTTCAGCTTTTGATGATGCAGCTAATCCCAGAGAGATTTAAATTAGTTTATTTGGCTTAAGATGGAGAATTTTCTCAACCCATAAAAGAGCACTTCATAAATATACAACTTCCCGTTAGACTTTCTAAATAAATCTTGTATTCATAACTTTGTGGAACATTTGGTTAGGTTCAAGAAAAGAAAAACGTATGTACCTGACGTAACTAAAAAGGTTTGAAGCAGGGGTGTAAAACTGCCGGCCCTCTATCCCCCTCTCTAGTAAAATATATCATAATCCAGCCCGCAAAAGATTATTTGTTTAAATATTTTTCTAGTTGTTTGATATCATTTTAAACTACCCTCCATATACAATTAAAATAAAAACACAATTCTCACTCAGTGTTATCTTTAGTTTTCATTTTCCTTATTATACTTGTTCTTCTTCCGTATGTCTTTTGGACCATTGTAATGTTTTTTTCAGATAGAAACATAGTCCAAATTTTCACATGTAAAGCCTTTTAGTGTCATTCCAGCTATTACTTTTCTCTTTGCTCCACAGTAACACTAAGTTACAAATACAGGACAAAAGTCAGTGCTGTATTCAGGTAATAAGTCAGTGCTGTAGATGAAGGTCAGATGACTGTACTGTCTATTCGATTCATATAATAGAAACAATAATGATATTATTAATATATTTTATAAGTTTTAGTGAAGTCCAATAATTTGACAGTAATTGTCTTTTAATAAAGATGTGGCAGTAATACCAAGTTACAGAGGACAAGAAGGATACAGGACTAAGGTAAGTGCTGTAGATACAGGGCAGACGTCAGTGTTACAGATAAAGGGCAGATGTCCGTGCTCAGATACAGCGCATGTGTCCGTGCTATAGATACAGGGCAGCAGTCAGTGCTGTTGCTAGAGGGCAGATGTCAGTGTTATAAATACAAATAAATAAATAATAAATACAATTCAAATTTTCACATATAAAGTATATCAGTGTTATTCTGGTTGTAATCTTTTTGATCCGTTACAGTTATTGAGATTTGTTTTGAATGGTCGTCATTGGGAGTCACATATACTCATCATGCATGTTCTACTTTGATTAGCTTGACTTTGAGAGCCCTGGTTCTGAGGATTAGTCAGTTATGTCATTGAGTAACTGTAACTCTCTCATTTTTCCAGAACATGAAGGACAGGTTTGTCTTTGTGTCGTCAGACGGAAAGAAAGACGCAGAACTCATCGCCAAGAACATGTGAGACTTAACTTCCTGTTTTACTGTTTTATCTTCACGCCCCCCATTTTCTCCTCCTCCTCCTTCCTCTTTCTTTTTCTTCTCCTCTTTTTTCTCTCTTTTTCTTCCCCCTTTCTTCATCAATTCCTGCTTATATTGTCCTCTTCCTATTCAAACTCCTTCCGTCCACCTTTGGTTCTCTTGCCCTCTTCTTAGTCTTCCCTCTCCCCCTCTTCTTCCTCATGTTTTCTCCCTGCTCTTTGTTATGCCTCAGCTCTCTCAAACACACACACATACACACACAAACACACACACACACACTCTTTAGTGAGTAGCTGCTATAATTAGAACAGCGAGCGGCGAGCTGTGTTCAAGTGTTAACCAGCTCTATCACACACACACACACACACACACACACACACATAAAGTAATTAATGTTTTTATGAACAATAAAACACTGGAGGCAGAATTAGAAAAATCTGAAAATTATAAAAGGATATACCAAATAAACAAAGTAATAACACAGATTAAGATGTATAGATAGAAAAAGGCATTAAATGAATAAAATAAAAAAATAAAAAAATAAGCAACTAAAAATCAATTAAAAGCAAGATTAAAAAAAAAGGTAAGTTTTGAGTTTAAAGTTATCCACTGTGTGCTGCCCTCAGGTCTTCAGGAAGGGTCCACTGAAGACCCTAGTGATCTGTGGGTCTTGGTTCTGGCTTTGGGGGTGATTAAAAGGCCACTACATGAAGACCTGAAGGCTCTAGAGGGTTCAGTGTAAATCTGACAAATAAGCAGGATTAAGACCATTAAGAGCTTTATTAACCAATGAAAAGATCATAAAATGGATTCTGAAGCAGTGAGGGAAGAAGTATTCAGATTATTTACTACTACATGTTAAACCACTGCAGTAAATAAAGAAACAGCTTTGTTGGTGATTACACACTAATAAAAACATACCTCTGCTTATTAGATTACATTTCTGACAATAGATCCTGCTTAATGTTTTACATCTATGATCTGTAAACAGTGTATAAACTCTAGAGCTATGTTGTATATATAGTTGATTCAATCAATAATCTATAATCAATGGCGTCATATCCCCTTTGTGCCTACGTCAGCGTTGTGGTTGTCTGCCAGAAGCTGTCATACATTGACTGTTTATCCAGTCTGAAGC
>JAGRRF010012897.1:28121877-28134413 GCA_019097615.1 Morone chrysops
GAAGTTATCAGAGAAACAAGCTGAGCTAACATTAGCAGCAGCTCGGCTCGCAGCCCCTCCGGGACGTCCTTTGTCTGTCCAACAGCGTGGGAGAAGCAGTGATATTTAAGGTGGAACTGCTTTATTCAGTGTGTTTAGTGGTTTTAATCAGTGGGTCTGTTTGTTTTGGAGATGAGGAGAATGCAGTGATGTGATAGGACAGTTCCAGATGATGGATAGGTGTTTGTGTATGTGTGGTTGTCTGCAGGCAAACGAAGGTTCACCTGCAAACGCTGATGGAGAAGTCAGAGGTGGAGAAGATGACGCCAAGAGAGAGAATGAGGCTCCGCAAATTGCAGGCTGCCGACGAGAAGGCCAGGAGACTCAGGTCACACACACACATACACACAGACTCTGGCCACATCTGGAATTCATATTCCAAAAAAATGGGGGGCAGCATTTTACCAGAATAACCACTAACTGTAGCTGCCTGGAGACCATCTCTGACCAAGCGGCTAACTTCCGGTTTAATTGTGCGGATCTTCTAGACTTTCAAAATATTATCAGACTGCACGGATCAAATTCTGATAGTGAAGTTCTGATGCTTGAAAAACTTCACATACGGTTTTACAGCTGCTTCTTTCACAATGTGGTCTTATGGAAAAAAGTCATTTTTGGCCAGTTTGCATCACGTGACGGACGCCATTGCTGTAATTTCATGGTCTGGCCACTATGTCAAATTGGCTTTCTGGAACCCGGGTCAGTCCCCGGGTTCCAGGAGCCAAACCCGCCAGGAAAACCACCTTGATGTTGTTGGACTGAAGGCAGACTGGATGCTACAGTGACACACTATCTTGGGGTAGTGGTATTAGCATGCTAATCTGAACACAATCCATAGATATAACGTCCAAAACTATTATTTCTTCACATTCTGTTAATAATTTTAGTTAATTTTTGAACGTTTTAGACTAAAATTCATACATATTGCGCCTTTAAGCTCATGTCTTTGTTTCTATCTCTGCAGGAAACTGGCTGAGGAGAAATATGAGGAGATCCACACCCGAAGGAGGGAACTGAGGAGCCGCCATTTTGAAAAAGTCAGCCTGGATGTACTGAATGTAAGAAAAGATTATGTGTATTTAACTACAGTTATTGAATTAACCCCCCTGACCACAAACGTGGATTCATGTTTAATTAATTAATCCTCTTAGCAGTTAATTAGCTAGCCTCCTGAAACCGTCTCTGAATTTGTCAGTTTTGAAGTCAGTTCTCGTAGCTTTCACTTAAGAGTTGATTGGCTCTTTTCGTCCAAACAACAGGAGAGCAGAGAGGACGGAGACTGTCAGAGTCGACCAATCAGTGTCCAGGATCACCGTTCGCCAGGTGGGTCGCAGCCAATCCGGGAGCAGGATGAAGGAAAGACGTCTGAGTCTGAGTCCGGACTGCAAGGTGAGAAACAATATTACACTTCATCATAGTTTAGCTTTAATGTCATCATAACAAATGCACATGTGATTATTGTTTGTGTGTGAATCTGATTAATTTAATCCTGAAGCATGCTGTAAAATACAGTATCTCATCAACCAGATTTAATAAACTCTGATAAGTTTCCATCAATTTGTAGAGATGATTTGTGTTCGTGATGATCTCTGTCACTTAAGTTCCTGGACTAAACAGAGCAGCCAGTGAGCTAAAAACTAATGAAATCCACAGCTGATCTGTAGCAGAAAAGCTCTCCGGAGAATTTTTCCACATTCGAGAAACTTAATCATGTGTTTATCTAGAATATCCCTCAGGATCCGCCAGGTATTAAAAAAAGGCCATAAACCATAAACTCATTAAAATTAGTGTCAGTTCTGACAGATGATTCAGATGAGAGGAAGAACTTATATTTCTTTCTGTCGTTCTTTACTCCGTCATCCCACCTGGTGGTAGAAATAAGTTTATTTCAGGGGTGGATCCCATTTAAACACCTCTCTGTGTAGCACAATGCAAGTTTTCTTTGGTTTGCAGTAGTATTGTGGTTGTAGTCAGATGGTAACAGTGACGAGCTCCTTTAGCTCATTACTGCGTTTATAGAGGTCCGATTGCATCAAACCGCTCAGGGACACATGACGAAACCAGAGAGGAGAGTTTCTCTCCTCCTCCTGCTGCTCAAAGACAAAAATAAAGACTCATGTCATCATGCAAGGAATGGTTTTCAGAGGATTTCATTTCACGTTGTCTCACACACAAAACACACTCTTGTGTTTGTGCTCCTGTCTTTGTGAGGACCCTCATCAAACAACTTCCTGTTTCATGGCGAAACATTGCCACAGGATACGGTGTTCAATGCAAACTTGATCTGTTGATGGTTTTCAGATGCACAGAACATACGCTTGTTGGCTTGGAAATCGCCAAAATGTTCCCACTTTTAAAGGTTTTATATGAGATATTAAACATTATATTCTCTCTATAAAGCTACAGAGTCACATGGTGTCTCTCTCCCTCTGTCTGTGTTGTATCGCAGCCCCTCTGTGGTTTGTTTTCATAGTCGGTCTGCTCCGACTGAAACTGCTATTTTTATCATCTGCGTCGGTGAATTAAGGATTTATTTCCACCAAACCAGAGTTGGTGATTGTTGGAAACACTAACAGAGATGCTTTAATGAGTTTTATTCTGTTTCTGTTCACTCTGAAGTGTGTTTTACAATAATTTGTGGGGTAAAGTCACTGGTGTTGTCAGTGGAGTTTGGTCAGTAGTGGATTTTGTTTAAAATTGTCCTCACTTTGCACAACTGTTGTTACTTTAAACACCAGGACACATTTTGGACTTTAAAACCACCTGCTGCTAAGTTCCTTAAAAAGCTTCTTTATACTTTACTTATATGTATCATTAAATCCTTTGAAAACATATAATCTGTAGGAGTTTGTCCACAGAGAGCCAGTAAGTCCAATAACAAAGTTTATTGAGCTTTATTTTGGTGCCAGCCTTTCATTAGAGGAGACACAACAGGCAGCTTCTTATTTTAGCTTTCTGCTGCTCACACTGTTTTCATCCTCCAGAAGCTCATTAAAGGGTCCAAGAGCTCTGACACGACCCTGAGCCAACAGACAGGAAGCTCCTCGGAGACGCAGACGCCCCGCAGTATTCCGATTTTTAAAAGCCTCCATGGTCTCAGCGAATATTTGCTGCTTGAACAGACAGACACAACACCTGAGCCTTGCTGACATCACCTGGCGCTGGGGCTCAGCCAATCAGATATCAGAGAATTGTTTTTCCACTCATTAAGTAGGTTTATCTTCCATGCAGAGGTCATTGTATCATACTGCTATTATCAGGGTCCAGAAAATGATGTTTGAAGGAAGAGAGAACTCTTTCATCCATCTACAAGGAAACTAAACAAGGAACTAAATTCCTCATAAACACTTACAGTATAATTAAAACAGTCGACCTACGTGACGCCCCCAGAGCCGCTGTGAAGCTCAGTGTGGTCAACATGGCTAATCCAGAAATGAGCTAAGAGGCGGAGCTGAATGAAGCCTGGTTACTGAAAACAGCCACCTGTCACTCAAAGCAGCCACTCCCTTAATTATACTTAACTTTAAACATAAGTTTTTCAGTCATGGAAACACCTAGGAATTGATGGAAATGACCAGATATCCTGGAAATTATTATTATTTTATTGAGAGCACGTTTTTAGAAATTTTCAGCATCAGTCTGTTTTTTATGGCTCAGAATCTCACAAAAGCTCGGAGTGAAAATGTTTTGTTGTTGTGGTTGATGTACAACCAGGTACATGCACAATATAATAAAAACATCATATTGCGATTATTTTTGACAGATATTGTAATTCACGGTTATGTGGGCACCCTGTAGCAAACAAACAGCTCTACAGTACTTTATTCATACATGTCTACCCTAATTTTGATAATATTTTGATTAATTGTGCAGCCATAATGGTAACAACAAACACTCGCTACTTCTTCTTTTAATAGCTAACATCTGAGAAGACGGGTTCTCTGTCTCATAAAATAAATTCTACTTAATTTAAACTGTTGCTTGTGGCCAAAGTGTTATGTTACGGTTTGAGGAAAATTGTGGTAAAATGTAATTAATTCACTGGAGATACGCAGCGGAAAAATCTGTAAATCAACGAAGTGTCTCTTAAATACTGCAATATCGGAACTGATACTGCTGAAAATTAATGACTGCATATATTACCAGCACAGTGGGGTTCATAGAAGAAGGAAGAAGACATATGTTATTAAAGATTAGATTAAATAGACGTTTTTAATCCCGCACTGAGATTCATTCGCTACAGCAGCTCCAGATACGACACAATTGAACAGTATATATATATAAAACTAACTGAATAAGAGTTATCTGAAGACTATATGCAGCTTTCTGTATACAGATGTGACTGATATGGAGGCCTCCTCAGGTTCTGTCGTATATATAACGTTATAATGTGTGATCAATCGTTTCTTAGCTGTTGTTTTGCTAACATTTGCTTCAGATGAAGCTAGCATCAGATTAGCTTGAGAGGCATCATCTACTTTCAGTTCAGTTTTATGAATCCCTGTGCGCTCCCTGAGCCCCGCCCCCGCTGTCTGATTCCAGCCCTGTGATTGGCTGACAGGGAGAGGAAGGGACTCAGAGCGCCACATGAATTAAACATCGTCCATCTTTAAAAGTCTCAGAGCTCGTTATCAGGAATAATTACCCAGACAGCGCCACCTGTTAGAACTGACAAATTAAATCCAGAAGGACTGAAGACTCATTTTTATTCATCTGCTCTTTATTGTTCCACAATCTGTCACTTTCTAACGCTACTACACTGTAAAACCTTGTAAGGAATCTCAACTCAAACTTTTTAGGTTTATCAACTCAAACTTTTTCAGCTTATAAAACGTATGGTTGTTCACCGTGTGCGGGAGGCCAGTGAGAAACGCAGAGAAAGAAGAGATGAAATCAGTCAGTATCAGGATGTTTGAATGAGATTAACTCAACCAGCTGCAACCTTTAAACATTGTGCTCTTACAGTATATTAAATATTCTGTATTCAACCTTTTTATATTGGCTCTAATGCCGGAAATGTCTGGGAAGAAATATCAATTAAAACATATTTCAAAAAAGATACATGATAGAAAAAATATATAGAACCACAGATAGATAGATAGATAGATAGATAGATAGATAGATAGATAGATAGATAGATAGATAGATAGACTAGACAAACAGACAGATAGATAGATAGATAGATAGATAGATAGACAGATAGATAGATAGATATTAGATAGATAGATAGATAGATAGATAGATAGATAGATAGATAGATAGATAGATAGATAGATTAGATAGATAGATAGATAGATAGATAGATAGATAGATAGATAGATAGATAGATAGATAGATAGGTAGATAGACAGGTAGATAGACAGGTAGATAGATGTCTGTAGCTGCACTTTTGCCTCCATATTAATCCCTGAAGGGAAATTGGGTCGTCATAGCAGCCAGGTACATTAAAATACAATAAAATATAGTGTGTGTATGTGTGCAGATATCCCAGAGGACCCGCAGGCTGCAGAAGTTTATTACAACCAGGATGGATTTGATTCCTGCTCAGAGGACGAAGACACAGAGACACTTTACCTGTCTGACCCACAGGTGAGTCTACCAGTTTGTCTGTATCATTCAATTCAATTTTATTTGTATAGCGCCAATTCATAACAGAAGTTATGCTTTAATTTTACGTAATATTTTGTGTATTTTCTTCTTAATGTTTAATTAAAGATATTTACAGTGTAAAACAATGATCTATAAATACAACTCTGCTATAATACAATTATCAGACTTACATTTACAGCAGAGTGCTGTTATTATTCAATTCAATTCAATTTTATTATTGGATTGGTATTATTTTAATGTGAATTTTAAAAGTTATAGAACTGTAATAAAAGTCATTATGTGTGAAATGACAGTAATTATTGCTGTTTACACTGATAAAAACTGTATTTGGACAGTTTACCAATGCTTATACACTGATAAACAACATTTATTCAACTTCCATCATTATACAAGATATCTGTCAGTTAACTAACTAATCCATTAAAATTACACAACTAATACTTTTTACTGTTAATGTCACTAATAATATTTTAGAAATGTATTTTCTTGTATTTGCAGATGTATTTTAATCTTTTTTTATTTCATTTAATAAGCAGTAATTTTATGGTTATTTACAGTTACAGATTTTTCATTTATCATATTTTTGTAGTTTTATTAATATTTCATATAATATCAGTGAAATAAACTAGAAAACTGTTTTCACAGTGAATAATATTATTATTATTATATTATTATATATATATATATTATTATATTATATTATTAAAGTGCACTGACCAAATCTAAAGTTGATCTGATCAATTCTCTAGGAGGAGTTTGTTAAAATACGCGGCGAGCTAATTGAACAAAATTAACACTAAATTAAAAATGGCTGACTGGCTGAGTATAGGTCCAAGTATAGTATAGGTCCAAGAGGCTTTTTTGTACATATGGTCATGATACATGTGCCACATCCATATGTGAGAGCCAAAGAATACCACACATTTCTACCACCGTCGAATTTAGTGCTGCGTTTCATGAGTTTTTACCGAAAATGAGATTCACTGGGCCTTGAAGCCGTCACTGCTCTGGGAACCAGAGAGACAGACAGATAGACAGGCAAAGAGACAGGCAGAGAGACAGACAGAGAGACAGACAGAGAGACAGACAGGGTGTGTAGTCCAGCAGCCTCTCTGTGTTTTGGGCCTCGCAGAGAGTTGGAGGCTGAGGGAGATTAAATCTATTTGTCACTGCTGATAGTGAGGACAGAAACAGGAGGAGAGAAGAAGAGAAGAAATGGAGCGAAACTGGATAATTAGTGTAGCTGAGACAGAGAGCGAGCAGATAACAGCCTCCAACACTGAAATACTGTGACTGCTCTGTGGAAACAGCCTTTATAATCTGTATCAGAGCCAAATTAAAGATATATAACACAACAATATTATGTAAATAAGTATAATGTTCAATACTCCAGCTCATTAATGTCATTCAACAAATTTGTTTTCCAGACTCGTATTAAAGCTCCAGTGTGAAATGTAATATAATATTCACAGGTATGTTTTCATTCGTGTTTAATCAGCTAAATATAAGAATCATTGTGTTTTTGTTACCTTGTCCGCCATGTTAAACAGCCATGTATCTACATTAGGATATTTTTTAGCATTTTCTTTAAGATTATTTTATGTGAATATTTTTTCTGATATTTTTATGTATTGTTTTTTTTATTTCTAACAATTAAACAATCATTCACGCTTGTCTCCATTGTTCTTATACAGCTTGTGTGCATCAGTTTAGATATTAATACACTGTAATGTGATGAGTTATTTCAACAAAAAAAGGTAAGATAGTTTACATTTAAAATTGTATGTAACACAAACTCATTTTCATTAAGTAGTTTTTACTAGTTTTTTTCCACAATACAAATAGAAAATTACAAACTAGGTCATTGTCACTTAAAATTGCTAAAACTATTTAAGCTGAGCAAGAATGTTTTTTAACTTACAAAACTGAGTTAGTTTTACTTAAAACTTTAATCAGTTTCAACATTTTTTTTTAGATAAATTAACTTCTGTGGTTTAACAGTTAAATCTTGTTGTGGTTTAATTTTTATTGTCTCAATGCACCTCAATCGATGTCCATTTGACATAAACTTTTAGCTATCTGACTCTAGTGAGAGACCACAAACTCCCACTGAAGGAACCCAGAATGGTGACACAGACTCACAGAAAGCAAAGAGAATTGACCGTTTCACTTCACGTGCGAGATTTATTTGCATCAACACGGGATACAAGCAAACCGAGTTGTCTCGAGAATCAACTAACTAAAACAAAGAAAATCACTATTATATTCCTCTTTCCCAAGGGTGTCTATTGGTGACATCTAATGTCTGATAAGCAGCAGTCATAACACATCTGATGTCCTACTCTCCAGGAGACAGCCTTGGTCTTTGGAATGTGCTTAGCTCAGGGCACAATGAATAAGACTCTCCTAATTAGGGTGAGACTAGTGTGAATACATGAGGATGAACATACATGACCATAAACATGAAATAGCACAACATAATATAGTTTGCTTCATGTCCACAGAACCTTATTTCTGAATGCATTTTCCTACTACAATCTAAACGTTGTTTAAAACAGTTTCATTTAGTTTTCTTCACAGAAATAAACAAAATGCTGAGATAAAGGCCTGCTGTGGATTTTTGTTACGTTTTCTAGCACGACCTTGTGACCTGCTGTGAACTTATCTGACCCCCAGGTTGGGAACCTCTGATCTAGGTGATCTGACAGAGGGGCTGAAATACAAAACACAGCAAACATTTTCAGGACAGATTATTTCCAGCATGTTTGGTCATTTTAATTAATTTCCAAGTGTTTCCATGACTGGAAAACTAGTCTCTGATTTTTCAGATTTTTCAGATTTGCCAGGTTTTCCAGGTCCTTTGTATTGGTATCAGATCCAGACAGAGGTGTTTCTGTCTGGATCTCTCTGCTCGACACAACTACTGAACCAACAATAAATATGTTTTTTTACTATGTGTCACCAGCAGCTCTCCAGCCGGGGATAGTAACTGATTCAGGAACATTTATGGCTTTAATTTCCGCTGCTGAATGAAATACAGTCACATTATTATTAACTGGATATCAGACGACGGCTGCTCTCCAGAGGGTGAACCTTTTAGATTTTAACCACTTTATTGCTCCAGCGTCACCTTCAAGACAAACCATCTTTTTTTATTTGTTACACCTTAATACAGCACCATGTAACTATGGAGCATCGCAAATAGTTTATTCTCAGGATTTCTGTCCTCAGGTCAGTGAGCTGGAGGCCATGATGAAGCACATGCAGAAGGTTCTGGAAGAGGATCTGAGCGGTGAGTCTGAGAACAAAGTACAAACACACAGTATATTTACAGTACACACATAAACACAGTACTCAGCAAAATTCCTATATATTATTTGGACCGTTAGCTCCATGCTACTAATTAGCTCGCCATTTACAAATTACCCCATCAGCCAACACCACATAGCAACCAACGCCAGACCCACACCGCGCAGCCAAGACACAGCCAGCCGGACAACCCCAGTTAGCTTAGCTACAGTTAGCTAGCTAGGCTAGTAAAAAGCTATTGTATATTGTTATAGCTTTGTACTGCTACATCATTTATTTTTTGTCAGAATACATAAGTAAGTATGAGTTTTATTCTTTTTCTGTCTACTATGAATGAAGTTACGATGTTACTGTTAGTGGAACAAACAACTACTGTTAGTGTTTAAAGTTAGTTTACGATGCCGCCATTTTCACATACTCTGTGAATTAAGGATTTATTTCCACCAGACTAGAGTTGGTGATTGTTGGAAAGACTAACAGAGATGGTTTTAGTGAGTTTTTTGGTTTTTAGTTTAGGTAAAAGTTAGCGGTTAGCTACTGATCAATCTGTCCATCAGAAATTCTGTGAAACATGACTTCCTGTCACTGTTGGACAGATACTGGAGGAGACTCTTATAACACAGAATAAAAACTCTTAAACTTTGACTAAAGTATGAGGTTTTTACGTGCAGGACTGCAGCTTTAATCTGTCTTTTAAGTCTGTCCTTCCTGCGGAGACAAATGTTAATGAGTGAATGTTTATCCCTGCAGTCCTTTCCGTCTTTGTCCTTTTACTGTATGTTGTTCTACCTCCTCCTGCTCTCAGTCCTCAGTTCCTGTTGGCTCAGTTCAGTCACAATCTGTTCGTCTCGCTCCGCCGACCTCAGAGCAGAAAATACCTCGACAGCTCAGCTGAAAATGAAACTGTAGTTCGTTCTCTCGTCTCGTCGAAGGAAACACAGCGACTTCTCCTGCCGCTTCATCACACACACACACACAAATGTCTGTTAAAGGAACAGTTTGACGTTTGTTATAAAGGCGTGAATCTGACGTTCAGACACATTTATTATATTTATTACCACATACTGCTGGTATTGTTATCTTATGGGAGAGCCACAGCACAGTATTGTTAGGAAATAATAATCATATTATACTGACATAATGTCACAGGCCGGAGGGAGTGGTGGGCAGTATGAGATCCCTGATCTAAAGCTTTCTGCTAAGATTGAAAATGAAAACTTGATCGATATGAACGAGAGCTTTTTATTTGTATTTATTCATGAATGTGCTCTATGAGCCCGTTCACAGCAATAATTTCCTTGTATATTTACAATAAACTACTGTAACTGTAATTCAAGTTACAGTATATACACAGTGGACGGCAAAGAGGGGGTTGTTCCAATACACAAATTGTGTGATTTTTTAAATGGAGTCTGGTGATATTGGGGTTACTACTTCAACAGTTTGTTCTCTGCAGCTAAAAGAGCTGAGAATATTGTTCAGGACTTGGTGGTGGATTGGTGCTGTGGATGAAAAGAAAGAAAAACAAACACATCAGTCGCATCAGTTATTGAACAAAAATGGCCGTTTACATCCACAGATGGCAACCTGCTCACGCTCCTGCTTGATCAGTGTCCCTCCGCCTCATAATACCACGCTGTGGGCGATGGTGGACTTATTGTTCCCTCGAGGAATCAGAGTAACAGACCACATCCTCTGCAGTAAACAGCCGTTCAATCCTCTGTTACTGAAATGGACAAAAGAGCTGGAGCAGCTCAGAGGCCATTATCCTGATTTACTGTGCGATCATTAGCTGTTAAACAGCAGCTCAGAGTCGCCCTGTGTTGCGTCGGTGCTCCTGTCCAAACACTAACAGCAGCACGTTTGTTTTTATTCAGCTGATCAGATTCAGTTCACTGCAGAGGGAACCATATTGACAACATCGACTAATAAATGCTGGAATTTATGGAGAAAATGTCGAAGAAATAACAGTTGAAACACTGAAAGAAGTTCAAGTGGAGGGTGAAGTGGCAGCCAACTACTGACAGAAGTCCCAGAATAAGTTTCAGAGAGCGGAGAGCTAACAATTATATGAAATATAATTTGACAGTATTCATATATATTCATATAATGTTAAAATGGTGTCCAATCAGAATTCGTTATGGCAACTTTAGGGAGTTTAATGACCCCCAAAGACCAGTGAGCTCGTTAGCATTCAGAATGTCTGATAATCAAGAGCCTTGTTAAGACTCTGAGCTCGTTAAGACTCTGAACCTGCTGAGACTCTCAATGTCTTTAACTCATATTAGCAGCTTTTGCTTTATAACGTATATCTTTTAGAAATGTCTGTTTAGATCCATTATAATCCCATCAGAGCTACTGAGCTGACGGCGGAGAGAGACCGAGTCTGAGAACACTTTAAATCAAATGTGAAACGTGTGATGATGTGTGATATTCTGTCGTCTGTAATCCAGGAGACCCAGCAGAGCCCGAGGCCCCTCTGAGCCCTCGAGGGCCCCCGACAATCAATGGCAGCCTGCTGGAGACCAGAATCCAACACCTGAGAGAGTCAGTCTGAGACAGGCTTTTATTTTGTAGTTTAAGTATTTGGACACTATGATGTCTCTTTCCTTCATTCTGTGTTTTACTTTCAGTGTTTTATAATTTATTTTATTGTCCCTGTGGGGAGAGTTGTTTCTAAACTGTTTGATTTTAGAAAGTAGAAAAAAAATGCAGGAAAATGGAACCTGTTCCGAAAACTTTAATTACAGACAAAGGTTTCAGAGTCATTTGTGAATGCAGCAGACACGACATGAGGTCGTATTAATTTAGACGTGGTGTGTAAAGGTCTTTAGCAGTGAATTAAGTGGAGACGTTTAATGGACAGTGTGAGTTTTATTTGCATCAAACAGGATAAAACCGAAGAACTCATGCTCTTATATGTCTGAAATGTGAACAGATATTTCTCTTATTTTAACCACAGTCGTCGGATCTTCCTTTTCCCATCCTAAAATGGACTTTAAGGTTGTCTTGAGTTTTACTCAACAGTCCCAACGAGTTTCATCTCATGGTTTGCACCTTGGCCTCTGAATGAGACTCTAACTCCTCTTTCTTCTCCTGTAGACAAAGTTTTCTCTTCCCATCTGAGGAATCAGCTCAGGCTGAGGCTCTGTGAGAGTTTAATTTAAAATTAATCCAATTATTCCAGACAAACATTCTCGCCCGGAGCCGCGGCACGGATCAGAGCGTGATATGAAACAGATTCAGTTTGTTTGTGCAGATTGAAATGAACGTAAAACCAGAGAAAACAAACCCACACAGAGCAGAAACAGTAATAAGAAACAAAGATCTTTTAATAAGATCTTCAGTCTGCAGAGAGATTTAACATGGAGACAAACATTACAGTAGGCAGTCGGATGGAGGACAAACACTCTGCTCAGAACAGATTTATCTAATGAGGGCACACACAGGTTCTTCAGCAGATGGATCCACAAATCATCCTGTTCTTCCTCCAACCAACAGTGGATGTTGTGTTAGTGCTGCATATATATATATGTATATATATATATATATATATATATATATATATATATATATAT
>JAGRRF010012897.1:28147750-28160809 GCA_019097615.1 Morone chrysops
TTTGCTTTTAACTGGATAATATTAGCTTGCTTGCTAGCGCGGAAGAATTGCTTGCTAGCTAACGTCACAAAAAACTGTCAGCTAGCTTCATTCAGACTGTCCGACAATATTAATGAGTGTTAAATGAAAACACCTCGGTACTTTATTCCTTGTCATGAAACCGTCCTATTGGCATACGTTCAGAGTCTGGTAGAATACTAAAGGATGTAAGTAGTTTGGTAAAAAATTTGGATCAGTAAAGATTTTCACTCTTCATCATCTTCGGCCTCCAAACTTTAAACTCAGACTTTAAACTTTCCACCTGTCTCACAAGGTCAGAGTTTCTCTCAGCTTTATGTATATTTCATCATTTCATCACTCGTTAATCAGCAACTCTTTCCTCTCTCAGAGACACCGCAGTGAGACAACTTTCTTTCAGCTTTAGCGACCGCCGGCTCTCTGTGTCCTGAATTTGGTGAGAGCTGCTCTCTGGCCTTTACTAGCACTCAGCTAAAGGGACTTAATTTGAATTTATGAATGTCGATGGCCTTTAATTGCTGCTGGTTCAAACATGCCCTTTGTTCCTGGTTTTTAAATGCCAAGAGCCATTTTTAGGTCCCCTCACAGTCCCGCCTGTGAGAAACACTAAATACAGTTTGTTCAGAGTCATTAAACACATCACGACAAGATTAATGGTTAAAAGTTAATTCATTATTTTTAATTCGGAGTGTCTATAGTCACATGGCAGCTTCACATTTACAGACAGACAGTCAGGTCTGTGAAGGATCTGAACGTCGAGGTCTTCCATCAGTGTATTTTCAATCAACATTTCACTATTGAAAAGTTTGATAGCAAATGCTAAATTTTTCCCAAAAGTTTTTGTTCTCCCTTTGAGGTCAGCTAATGCCAGTAATATGAGATGGAAACACTTTTTACGAATAAGTTTAAGCATTCAAGCTGAGCTGTTTCCGCCCGGCAGTCTCCCTATCGCTCTATAAAACATCCATGATCGATGCACCTAATTCTACAGGTACTTTGGCCTTGCGTTACGACCCCATCCACTTGGATGCAAACAGTCCTCTAATTCTGAGGTCTTTTTTGATGTCAATTTAATACCATAAAATAAGAATACCGTATTTGCTTTTTAGCTATTAGGAGCCAAAATTCTACGACCACAGAAGAAGAAGACAGGCAGGTTTTATCTCCACTTCTTAACCTTTATAAACTTTGTAATAAACTCTCAACAAAAACAAATTCTTAATAATCTTTGCCATCTTGTCAATTCTGCAAACTTCACACATGAATTATTTGTCTGGGTCTAATAAACACACATTGTGCCATTCTGCATAATGAGTACTTTTACTTTATGATGCTTAAAGTACATTTAGATTTTCTACACTGTGGTTCTCTGTGGTCGTTAACCCTGTGGACTGAATAAAAACCTCCTCTCTTTCTGCTGGCTGTTGCATTTCATCTCTCGGCTCATCCGACGTGTTGCTCTGTGGTTGCATCACCGTTGCCACACGGTCGGACTAAAGCAATCTGCTCCCATGAAATTGGGCAAAGACATAAAAAGAAACTGCCATCAAGATGCTCGTCACCATTTTCCAAAAGCTGTTTCCATCAGAGACGGAGGGCTGGAGCTGCTGATGGCGTCCAGCACTTCCTGTTGCTGCTGCAGTTTATTTCTACATGAAAGTTCCTGCCGACAGAAACTCGGATGCTGACTCAGATCACTGTCCTCCGACGCATCTTCACTCTGACAGGTCACACTCGTCATTATTCTGCAGCCACTTCCTGTTTGAAGTTAGAAAACTAGAAGAGTTTTGGACGAGTTTCTTTGTGATCAGTCATCGAACTGTCAGATTTCAAACCTGCAATTTTCGCTAGTGAGTTTAATTGTCTAGAATTAAATTTCACACTTCAGCTTTAAAGAAAGCCGATAAAAGTCTGATTGGACATAAAAAGCTGAGACCCGCAAGTGTTTTAGTCTTTTAAAGGGTCAGTTCGTCCAAATTACAGAAAATATGTGTCCCAGTTTTAACTGATGCCCCAGTTCCTTCAATAAGATATAAGATTAAACATTAAACAACAATCTTGATAGAAACGTTGGTCATGTCTTTGTTCACGTTCTGAATCTGTCATTTGTAGTCGTGGTTTTTAAACTTTCCCTTTTAATTTGATTTTGGTTTTGGTAATGACAGTAACATTCCTGCAGATGAATGAACTTGTTTTGTTTTGTTTAATTACATTTTTCTTTTTCTTAAAAGGTTGTAAATCCCTGTTTTGACCATTAAAAAATGCCTTGAATCTAAATTTAAATTTGCACATTTTAAAACAAAAAAACTTCTCATTTTAAAACTTACGTAGGTTTCTGAATAGGAAATCCAATGACCAGAATCTACCATGAAGCTTCACATTAACTTCAGATAAATATATTTTTCCACCGAACGAGGAATGTGGACTGTTTGTCCTTTGGGTTGGTTCACCGACGGCTGTTTGTATGTCATCGACGGACCATCCGTCAAAACACCGCTGGAGTGATTCCCTTTATTTCTCTGCCTGGAGCTCCTGTAATAACATCCTGTAATAACATTTTCAAGTTATTACTGTATTTCTATGTCACTTTCACAATTTTAACTGACAGAACTTCAATCAAGTCTATTCAATCAGTGGTTGATCTACAGATACTCAAGTGCTCTAATTAAAGGTCAGTGTGTGTCAGAGTGTGTGAGCAGAGAGTAACCAGGTTGTAGCGTAGCTTTGTTCCTCTGCTGCCTGTGGACTGATTTCTATGTGTTTCTATGTAGGGATGAGGGTCAAAGGTTGGGCTGGGTTACAGTTGGATGGCTAACTTTAGCTTGCTTGCTGGCTAACATTATGTGGATATGTTAGTTGGGTAATGTTAGCTTTTCCAGCTAAGGTGAGCCATGATACTAACTTGTTGATTATTAAATGATCACGTTTCTGGTGTCTGATGGTAAAAAGTACATCTGATCACAAAAAGACAGAAATTGTCTGAGCTTGAGTTCTGTTCTGTATCAGTTCTCTCTGATGGTGTTTGTAGGTCACATAGACACACTAGTGTTAAATTAAAGATGTTTAAATAGGATTTTAAATTCATGACTATAACTTGTTGTATGAGGGATCAATAGGAGCCACGAGGGAGTTACTTAAAAATCAAAGATGATTATAAGATTGATGGATTTGACCGCTGTTCTAATTAAACTGATGCTCCATTTAATGGACACTTAAAGGTTTTTAATTTGCTTCAACACCAAAACCTCATTTATCGATGGCTCGGAGGTGTTTCCAAACAGTTCTTCCCTGAATATTTCTGTCTTTGCCCCAAAGCTAATCTACTTTTTTCCAGGCAGGGAAACGTCAGGACACATTTCACCACTGTGAGAGGAAAATGAGGTAGTTGAAAGAAGCTAACAGGTGACCCGCAGCGCGCTTCAAGAAACAGCCGTGACGAACCGCTGTCAGGAAACACGTTCAGGTTAAAATCTCAGCTGCTTTCAGATGAATAAAAGATGATTTTTGGCTGGTTCGGCTGCAGTTGCCCACTGAGCGTCTCCACACCAGGTTTACGTCCAAAATGATGCATCTGTTTGTAACTGGAGGCTTTTTAAATGACTGCCTCGCAGTTTCAGCTTCCTGGCACCAGATATCTGGAAAAGGAAAATATATTCTGCTCTCGGTTTCACATGCTGCAAATCCTCATTTTTGGTTTTGGCTGTAGTTCGGACAAATTGGCCAAACAGGAAGTATTTGATCATCTGTCAGAGTGCCGGATATTAAAGCTGTGTGTGTGTGAGAGAGAGAGAGAGAGAAGGAAGCAGAGTCTGTAAAAGTTACTGTCAGACGTCACAGAGAAAGGGTGCTGATACAGGGGGGACACTAGTCTCAAGTCTGGCCTGTGAGGACCTGAATCAAGACCAAGTCAAGACCAACAAGTCCAACTCAAGTCAAGACTAGAAGCCACCACTGACTTAGACAGACTTTATTTGTCATTTGGATTTGCATCAAAATGAAATTATGTTGCAATGGCACATAGCACAGCAAGAATAAAGGGGAGGCAGTATGTACAAAATAAAAAATATAAAAAACTTTCGTATAAAAGACCAGTTAGATAAAATATATTTCACAGTGTAGTTGCCTATGTAAAAGAAACGTTACATACAAATCAGATAAAAAAAACATAAATTAGTGGTAGTGGATGTTACTATAGTATGTTACATAGTCACTGTTGATGCTCATCAAAATATAGACGAAAAGGATTAAAAGGACTGACACAGCGGGCAGCACGCACACACACATAAGCCATTCATTTCCCTCAGCTCCTTTCTGCTCTCATTAACTCGTTAATAAATAGTACCATTCTCTCACTGTCTTTCACTGTTTTAGGTTTTAGTGGCTTGACCAAGGGTCAAAACTTGGGAGTCCTACATTTATTTATCAATACATGAATATATAAGTTGTCGTTAGTGAGAGCGCTGCAGAGTTGTGTTGCTTTCTCAGTAGGTTATGATAGTTTGATTTATTCATTTATTTTTGAAACGTTAAATAACATTAGTTTTTGCTCTTTTTCAGGTTTTGCACTTTCTGACCATTTTCTGTATATATTTGCATTGTTGTGCAACTTGGGAGACGAGAAATAAATGACACCAACTATATGTTCAGAGTACGCCTGAGTTTTTGAAGTGTTTGAAATAGAACCTATATATAACACTATAACACATGACGTATATTTTAGTGGATGAAATATTAAAATTCGTTTTTATATTCGGAGAGAAGAATCACTGCAGACCAACAGCAGTGACAAACTAAAACGTTAAAAATAAACTGTTATTTATTTCCATATTGAAGACTTTCTGAAGAGTTCCCATCATGTGCGTTCACATCTCTGAGTTGTAGTGTGAATAAATGAATAAATGAATGCTCACTGTTGTGTTTTGTTTTTTTAATTGAGATTTTTTTGTATTTGTTTCAGTGTAAGCTTCAGCTGATCTTCAAGCTCCATCTGCTTAGACTGTCTGCCTTTTATGAAGCCATTATAATTGAATGACGTTTAAGCAGCGGTGGTGAGTTAATTTACCTTGTGTTCAGTCTGTCACGAGACGGTCGGCACAGGTGGGACTCAGATTAAAGATTATCCAGGTGACGCTTGCACCATCTGTACATCGAGTGCAGGAGGGGAATAAAGTTTCTAAAGTGATCAGTGGATGATTCATAAAGCTCCTGATACCTAAAGTTTGAGGGATGTCGGTGAAGGTTCTCACAGGTACAGTAGCATTAAGGTGTGTGTGTGTCGTGTTGAATATCCCAGCAGAGCGTTTCTGAACACAAAAAGGTCAGCAGAGTTTATTTTGTTGTCTGAAATGTCTCTGAATGGTCAAACAGCGGCAACACAACAGGGACAAACAGACGACTGCTAACAGCTCTGCTAACACATCGACTGACCGGTGGAGGTGATACTTCACACAAAATCTGTCCCACATGTCAGGACCTGTTAACATTAAACCCAGCTGAAGAAAGGCCCAGAAGATCTACCGTTGGAAATATAAAAGGCCAGGTGAAATATAAAAAGGTAATTTTAACCCTTTGAGATCACATCCTCAGTTATACTGTTCCCTATTTAACAATTTATGTCACAAAAATTACAAATAAACTGCACAACGCAGCAAGTATTCATTAACCAGTTTTCAGGTCATTGTGTGACACCAGTCTTATTTTGTAGACACATTTTGGATGTGAAGCTCAAAGACAACGATTCTGCATTTCCTGAATAATAATAATAATAATAATAATAATAATAATAGTAATAATAATAATGATAATGCTCTTAATGTGAAGCAGCAGCAACAGGAAATGTTGGGGATACTGTAAAGGCATTAATGTTTAAATCCACTGATAAGTTAGTGCCTCGCTCAGGAACCATCTTATACTGCTTTAGGTTGAGACTGGACTAACGGATTAATGCACTGATGGTTTCAGCTGTATTTTACAAACTCTTGTGATGTCTGTGTGCAGTAAAGGTACTCAAGTGCAATAAATGTTCTATGCTGTAGTAGAAATATGAGCATGTTGCTGTGTGGGAATACAGGGTGCTTCCTCTCCATTAAATATCCATCAAAATGAAGCCAGGAACATCCCAGCAGACATCAATCCAGGGGTCAAAGGTCGGCCCAGGCTCGTGGGAGGAGCCCCCCCTTCCTCAGGTACATCCACCAACCTGCAGCCCTTCATCCATCTTCCCTCATCTTCAGAGGGACGACATAAATCACTCAGCCTCACCGGAGCTGTTAACGATCCCGACGAGCAGCGGTGTTTGTTGTCGGTGCGTATCGAACGCGAGGACACTCCACCATCGCTCTCTCTGACTTATTAAACACCCAAATACCAAACCATCCGTCTCACTTCACACGTGCTCGCCTCGTTTTCTCTGCCCTGGCCGCCGGCAGATAAACAGCCGAGAGAGCCGAGCATTTATTCACCCCCCGACTGATCGTTTGGAAGTCACATAATGGCCTCGCTAATGAGCTGCTCCGCACGCAACAATGGAGCAGATGGAGGTTTTTCTCTGATAAATAAAGCAGCGGTCATTGTCTCAGTCCTCCATGATGATGTTTACATGCAGGCCGTCAGCAGGAGGATTATTATTCAGATACATGATGGTTCCTGTAATAACCTGGACTCATTCTCTTAAAGCTTTAATAACAAAACACCACATTTCTCTCGTGGTATCTTTTCACACAGAGACACTAACCCCCCCATCTTCTATTCATCTCTAATTTCCACTGTTCACTGCTCAATGCAAACTCAACACTTCCTCCATGTTTAACTGCTGTCTGGATACATTCAGTATATTGTCCATTTCCACTTATTTCATCAGATTCACACTTTCTCTGCCAAAATCAATATATATTTATAATAATGTTACGAACGTCCAGACAATGATTCTCCCTGGAACGCTGAGGTCGATTCAGACGGGGAGCAATTGACAAGTGATTCATTCATTTTCAATAAGAGGTGAGCGGACAGGATGGGAGGTGAAAACATTAACCATTCACTCCCACACAATACAGACTGTGTCGTCTCCAAACCTGCAGGTTAGAAGACAAAGACGATGTCATGACGACCGATACTTCGGTACCAAGACGATACCAAAATATTGAAAACATGGCAGTACTCGTTTTTCTACAGTACCGAAAGAAACCAAAGATGCAATTATTCTGAACCTCACAGCTCAGCACGTACACCACTGACAGTATATATAATGGACAGAGCTTCAGGGAACGTGAAGTGTCCCAAACCTGCCTTCCATATAACAGCCAGCAGGGGGCAGCTCTACTCTGATAGTATTGAGTCTTAGGGAGAAGTTGATGAGTTTCTGGTCTCAGTCTCTAGTTTCAGTCTTTTTCCATACAGCATGATGTTCATTTAGTGACTGATGGTCCCATTGACAAGTTATTGACCATTATTGCTAAGAAAAATATAAATATCCATCAGGACGTAGATATCAAATGAGGCTAAACAAAATACAAAATACCTGCTTGGGAGATTTTTTGTGGTATCAAAATTCACTGGTTTTGGTATCAACTACTAAATTTCGCATATTGTGACATCGGCAGAAACATTTGAGATGTCAGCCTTCGATTGTTATGTTGTTGTTTTTTAAAAATCGGCTTTAATCTTCTCAACTTCATTTATGTCTCCATCTTTCTGATGGGCCCAAGATTAAACCCCAGGACCCCCATACTGACAACCACAATGGATGAGACTGACCCTCGCTGTTTACACAGTTATCAGGAGTTTGCCTCTATAATAACACAGCCAAATTCAGTTTGTTTCTCACATTATAAGAACATTATGACAGCTGTATGAGTCTTGCTGAGCTCAACTCAACGTACATAAATGTTTAATGTAGATATTAAACACAGATGAGTGTTTAAAGTTGATTAAAGTCTAAAGAGTTTTACTAGGAGGACAGGTCTCCATGTTGGTATTGTTTGCTTGTGACACAGTGTCTGTCAGTATCTTGACATGATTCGTTTCCCTTTTTAGCTGCTCCTCTCCACCAATCAGCTGGTGCCAAAACGCATCACAGAAAGAGCACAAAGTGAGGACATTAAAGACTGAAGCTTTAGAGCATTCATAGTTTCTGCAGCAGAGAGTTAACTGGTGATGAACTGATGATGCTTTAAGGCACCAGCTGTCTTGTCAGATAGTTAAATAAATAAATGTTTATAGACTGTGTGTAAAAAATCGAATTTGTGAACTAACGCTGTCAGATGTATGTGGCGGACCTTCCACCACTGATTATCTCCTGCAGAAACACAGCGTCCAAGCTGCAGAGGAGTGAATTATGGGTTACACTTGAGGCGAAGCGACCGCCACCAACGTTTCTTTTAAAAAGCTTAAGAGGCTGTTAGAGAGTGCAGAGCCTCCAATTTACAGAAACATCAAGAACCAGGGATCGTAAAGCGCTGCTAGCTCAGCTGTGTCGTCACATTTTCCTCATTAAAGTTGCACAAAGTTTGCTGCTTTTTTTTTCTCCTCTCAGACAACGAAAGACTGAGAACTGAACTAACAAGATAAAAGCAGTGATTTTAACCATCAGCTACATACTCTCAGAGAAAATCTGAAATATTGAGGAGGATCAGTTGTCAGAAATAGAATATAATACTCTGAGGTATGTTTTCATTAGTGTATAATCACCTGAAAATAAAGACCGTCGGGTGGTCGTTTCTGGCCATCGCTATCCTGCCGAACTAATCTGAAAATGTCACTCAAAGCTGCCACGCCCTTAATTATGCATAACTTTAAGGCTTAATATGATGTAAAGGGCGAGTTGTATAAAATCCACCCTCCGAACAGTTTCCCAAACAGGGAAATTAGCTCTAGAGACCAAAAGAGGTTTTTGTTCCAGGCTGTAAAAGTTGTGCTTTTGTCTAATAAACTGTACATTAATTAAATTCATAGAAAAGCTAACATACTGAAGCTGAGAGAAAGAAAGAAAGTGGGCTTTTAGGGAGCTCGCCTGGTTTCTCATCTCAACACCATAGTTGTGGAGAAACGGTTTATTTGCTTGTCCGTCCAGCGTTTCAGCTACAGCAAACAACGACAGAGGTGCACTGGTTTGGAATTAAAAAGTGTTTTTGGGGGTTCCTGTTGCACTATTATAGGGGAAACACTGCAGATGTAGAGTGATCATTAATACAAACTAACCTTTAATTGGATGGTTTTCTCCAGTATGACGACTGAAGAGACTCTGAGTCTCTCTGACTGATGATATACGACACGTTCATGAATACACAATCAGTCTCACGTCAGCTTTCATTTGGTATTCACGCTTCAGTCACCGAGCAGACAGCTGAGGGAAAAAACTAAAAAACTAAAAGTAATTGGCTTTTTTAATTGAAAGATATGTTTGAGTTCGCTGGAGAATAATTTAGATTATGAAACCTTTTGTTTTCTTTTGTGTCTGCAGAGTGAAATATGAGATCATCTTATCTTACTGTTGACATGATCATTGTTGACGTATTATTCCTGATCACTGACAGTTCGACTACAGCTCGCTAGCCTGTAAGTAACTGTCAGAGTCAACATTACCGAAGTGCTATGGGCTAGCATCCAGTGAACACAAACTGTCCCGGGACCGAACCTCAGAGAACGACAGGGAATCCAATACCGAGGTGGTTTTCTTGCCAGGTTTGGCTCAGTTAGCTTAGCCACACCTCTGACCGAGCTAACGACAATTATCTACCTTATCGCTACTTAACAATATAAAATATAAAAAATATTCTTCTAATTTACATAAATCATTAGTTAGCTAGTGTTTTGTTTTCATATATAACTAGCTCGCTAATGACTGACATAGATTATCTAGCTCATCATCTACCTACAGAGCGAAATGCTAGCTAATGAAGCTAATTTTAAGCTAATGTAGCTATAAAGTAGGTCTTTATACAGTGAGGTTATAGATGTCTGTAACACATTAGCCCTCAGAAATACTCCGCTCTGGTGGCGTCAAAAGAGAGAAAGCGTTTGATTGGACGAGTGCAGGATGAGTCTCCCAAACACTCAAACTTGCTGCTGTCACTCCCATCCTCAAAAAACCTGGTCTTAACCCCGACACCATGAGCAATTGCCCGCCCATCTCCAATCGTCCCTTTCCGTCAAAAATACTGGAACGTGTTGTTGCCTCCCAACTCAAAGCCCACCTCATCTCCAATGACCCGTTTGAACCATTTCAATCCGGTTTCCGCTCACAACACAGCACAGAAACAGCCCTCCTCAAAGTCACCAACGACCTCCTCCTCTCCTCATCCTCCTGGACCTCACTGCAGGTTCTGACACCATCAGCCACCATTCTTCTCTCCTGCCTTCAGTCCTCTCTCAACATCACCAGTGCTGCCCTCTCCTGGCTAAGGTCATATCTCACAAACAGACAACAGTTCATAAATATCAACAACTGCACCTCCTCCACACAACCCACTCCACTGACACACTGCCTCACTGAAATCAAATCATGGATGCCAACTTCCTCAAACTCAACTGTGACAAATCTGAAAAAACACGAACAACTTCTGCCTCGCCGTTGACACCTCCACTCGATCACATCCACAACCTCGGAGTCATCTTCGACAGCAACCTCTCTTTTGAACGCCATGTGAAACCAAATCACCTTTCTTCCACCTGAAAAACGTTACATGCCTCCGCCCCTCACTCTCCTCTTCTGGAGCTTTCATCACATCCAGAGTTGACTATTGCAACAGCATCCTATATGGTACATCTTCTAGAGTCCTTCATGAACTTTAATACATCCAGAACTATGCTGCTCGCCTGCTCACCCATACCCTTGTGACCACATCACCCCTGTCCTACAGAACCTCCACTGGCTCACTGTCCAACAACAGATCCAATTTAAAGTCCTTCTCCTCACTCATAAAGCCCTCCACAACCAGGCCCCCTTCTACCTCACAGACCTGCTCCATCGCAGCACTCCTTCCCGGAGCCTCCGCTGTTCTGATGCCAGCCTCCTGTCTCCACCCCTGAGGACCAAACATCGTACCTGGGGCGACAGAGCCTTCTCCATAGCTGCCCCCTCCCTCTGGAACTCTCTCCCCAAACAAATCGATCCACCTTCATAACACTGATCAAAACCCACCTTTTCAGAACATGATTTTAATGATTAATTCTTGTTGAGTATTGTAGACAAAGCTATAATTTCTTAGTGTGTTGTTTATTACCTTTTTCTTTTTAACTTTCTTTTTTTTAACTTGTGAAGTGTCTTAGAGTTTCTTGAAAAGCGCTCTTTAAATTAAATGTATTACTATTATTATTATTATACAGCAGCTACAGATTACTGAATATAAACCAGCAGCGTCCATTAAAGCACACACAGGCTGCTGTAGACTCTCTGGGATCTCGATGAACTGGATGCATTGATCAGAACGAGGTGACAGCTAGAGGGCAGAAATATCGACCCAGATGGGATCAGAGGCCTGAAATGAGAGCGGAGGCAATCTGAATAAAATGACCGTACTAAAAGTTCCAGGTGGGTTTTTATTTTTGTATTTGAACATTTATTTGAGCATATTTTTTCGCCTCCTCTGGATCTCCTCCCCAGAGTCTGAGCAGCAGATAGATGGAGGGAAATATCACATTTTTCCTTCTTTAAAATGAGGCCATGCCTGCCTGGAGCGGCTCCATTAGGGCAGGAAATAATGGGGTGTCGCCCCCTTATCCCCGCACTCCTCCCCACCCATCTACCCTGCTACCCTCTGGCCGTCCCTCACCTTCCGCCTCCCACAACAGGAGGACAAATTACAGCCTCATTACTGCAGACTGACAGACTACATTAGCCAACTGGTTAGCAAGTGTTTTGCTCTGTAGTTAGGTAACTAGCTAGCTAATCTACATCAAGCGTAGCTAACAAGTTACATCTGAAAGCTTTTGTTAGCAAAATACTAGCTGCTATTGGCTGCTGTCAATACCGGTGTGTACAGGAAACAGTAAATATGAGTCAGTCAGAAATGAAATATATTATTCCTCAGTATGTTTTCATTAAGCACCTGTTTACTACAGTTCACAAACTAGTTTTCATAATCAACAGAGAAACCTTGGAAGGAGCCGTTTCTATGTGCAGAGGGAGGCAGCTCGCTCACACTCCGAAGCTGAAGGGCTGTTCAGGTATGTGAGGAAATCCTCCGCTGCTGCTGCTGCTGAGGATTTCCTCATGTTTTCTTTATCAGGACGAAGCACCTGCGGCCTCAGACCACCTGAACAAAGCCGATCAGAGACAGAGCGCCGCTGTAATCTGCCCTCAGATGCCTGGTCAATAACAAAATGGAGATTACAGTAAGGCTCTGCAGCAGTACCCCCAAACCCCCCCGCTTTAATTATTAGAAAAAAGACAGAATTTATTAAACAGATGGTTTATATTTAACAGAAAACAGGTTGTTTTAATGTCCAAACCACATAATGGAAAATGGATAGTTTTCCATTTTTATTTGTTTTATTTATTTATTTATTTATTTATTTATTTATTTATGAATCGTAGTCAGAAACAGAGCTGTTTTGGTTTTCTCATTTCCAAACAAAACCTTTAAATCTATAACCTGCAGAATATTCAGTTCCCCTCAGCTGTGAATATTTTAGAAGTTTTATTTTTATACATATTAAATTTATACTTTACAGGGAGAATAAAACCACCTGAAGTCTGATAACTTCTGGGTCGAATTCGATTCATTAAAATAAAATCACTCATTTTTCTTTCAGAGCCTGAGGAGATGATTTCATATTACTTTCTCTCCCTCCTTACAAATATTACAACTGATTTAATTATTCAAATATTTCTCTGAATTAATGATGATTTCGGTGCATCTGGAGGAAGAAACGGTCGCACAGAGGGACCCTCAGCCTCTCTGTTGGCAGCAGTGTTTAGTTGGATATGATAATGAGTTTCCTCTGTGGAGCAGCGAGCCGTCACTCAGCTCGGCTCTCATCCTGATCCAGAGTCAGCCGCTGCCAGCCAACACCGCTTAACACACACACACACACACACACACA
>JAGRRF010012897.1:28160819-28173916 GCA_019097615.1 Morone chrysops
TCAAAATGTAAATACATGGCCAAATGTATCGACAGCTAAACATCCCCCTCCAGGAAGTTGTGACTGCAACAATTAATGCAAATTCAACCAATTGCTGTTTGCAGTCGTGTTAGCAATACTACAATATGCAACCTCCGGTTAGATTTTCAAAAAAAAGCTTGTGTGGTACAGGAAAACCTCATATTTACATATTTCCTATAAAAACAGGCAGTTAGGGAGGTACTTGGTACTTGTCGCAGTAGCCAATAGCGCTGTGTGCAACGTCCCCCCAGTCCAGCTGCTGTAGTGGATCCATTAGCAGACTCTGGTGGACTGGGAGCTCCCAGTGAACAGCAGGTCCAGACGAGGACTGAACGCAGCATCTGATGCTAACAGAGGACAGGCTGACGACAGGGAATAAAGTTATTGTATTGTGAATTCATTATTGAATTTTGCGTAACTGCGATTAAATAAATTTAAATCGTTGCCCAGCACTAATTTTAATATAAAAATTACAAAGAAATTGAGGGGTTTTTTGGCATACGTTGTTAAACTAAGATAATAATACAAAAACACATTATCAAAATACTAAAATTATGAATTGAATTCAGCTATGTGATCAAATTTAATTTAAAATGAGTTTTGCATTAATAAGTATAATTGATGTTATATTTTATGTCAAAATAGCTGCTGTGAAAAAGGTCTATTCACTTACAACGACCACGCCATCAAATGTATGAAGTAAGAGTTTATTGCACATAATGAAAAAATGTGAACCGATGTGGTATACTGAGGGATGAGAGGAAGGGATTGAGGGATGAGGGATGAATTTTTGTTGATGAATGGATGGATGGATGGAGGGATTCGGCGCGATGTAAGAGTGAACAGAGTGGGTTGTGAGACTGAGTGGAGGAGCTGTCTCTCCGTATCTCTTGTACAGAGCCCCAGTGGTTCCTGTATTTGGATAAGAGGCGCAGATGAAAACAAAGAGTTTGGGGGGAGGGATGTGGATAATGAGTCAAGGAGGGAGAGAACGGATAAGGTGTGCTTAAGTAAGTTTGAGCGGAAATGAGATGAGTGCTGCATGTGGTCTTTGTTCCCAAACCTAGTTCTAAAACTTCATTTGTTTGACAGGAACAGCAGGTTTGTCCACATACAGGTGATTTACTGCATCAATTTCAATTTTCAATTAAATTTTATTTATATAGCGCCAATTCACAACAGAAGTTATCTCAGTGCACTTTGGTGTGACCCCACCACTTGTCTCAGCTGATGTTGGCTCTTATTTTATTATTACATTATCATGGAAACGTGGTTATGACCATCAGTGTCAGAGCTCGGTTTAATGTCGTTAAAGGCAACTTATTTTGGGTGGAGCTCCTTCTGTTTATAACACAGAGCTGAACACTGGCTTCCTATTGGCTGCTCCTCATTAACCTCCTTGTTAGCCTGTGCCAGTCAGCAGAGGTAATTAAAGACCTGCTGAACCTGCTTTAATTAAGCAGTTTTAATAAAGAATTCTGCGGGTCAGAGAGTGGCATTTTCAGAGAAACAGCAGCCGAAGGTCTCGACATTAATCAGCTCTATGACTGCGAGCTAATCAGAGTGAAGAGTTTCTGCTGAGTCACGACATCATGGCAAAAACGCCACAGTTGCATGCTGAAGAAGAAGTGAACACAGGTCTTGGTGGTGGCAGAGCAAACACAGAAGGGGTTTCTCCTCCTCTTTATAGGAGCACTGATTCAGGCCAGATTGAGTTCACCTGTGTGCAGTTGACTGATATTTTATATTTTATAGTCTGTTGTGAAATTGAATGTTTAAATTTTAGTATTAGGAAATGTGGATTTGCAATGTGTACTGTAGCTACTGTTAATTTTAAATAAAGTATCAAACTATCTATCTATTTATCTATCTATCGATGTCTGTTCTCATCTGTTGTGCCAGTGCACTTTATCTGTTTCATCGTGGGTGAATGAGAAACGTCCTCTCGATTCCTTGTATGTCTGGTGCATGTGAAGAATTGACATTAAAGCTGACTTTGACTTTGACTTTGAAGAACCAGAGCTAATTTGTTCGAAAAGGGGTCCTCCTGGTCCACTCTTCTGTTCCCAATAGTTCCTGGTGGAGCCATGACTGCAGTGTGTTCATCTGACCTCCGCCCACTGGCTTAGCATCACACTAATCATGGATGTATGAGCGTGCTACGTATATGAACATGACTATGTAGCACGTTGATACTGAAACTAAATATTGAAGTAAAATATAATGTTTGTCTAGTATTTTGATAGAATTTTTCAATTATTTTATTTCATTTAACAAAAAAATACTTCCTCTGTGTACCACCAGCAGTACACCAGCAGTACATGTATCGTTGTTTGAGAACCAGTGCTCTATAGCAGTGGCTTTCAAACAACAGGGGTCCTGTAGTGGGCTGTAGTGGGCTGTAGGGGGTCTTTTACTTCATTCATTTTCACACAAGTCAAATTTCACACTGAGCTGATAAAGTTGACAAATCCAATTTAAAACACGGGGGACGTCTCTCCTCACGGGGTTTAAATGACAGGTAGGAGGTGACTTTGTAACATGAATGGTGTCAGAAAATCAGAGTATTCTAAAACAGGGTTTTGGTGACTTTCTTCTCTGATCTTCTCACCTGCACCTGTAGGAAAATCTCCAAAACTACACTTCCTTAAATTCCCATGACACCAACAAATTACCTTCCTGCTCTCTGAAGGCTAAACTTTTAATTAACTTTCTTCTGGTCCATTTTTTAAATAGTTTCCTCTTCGTAAGCGACAGCAGAAGAAGAGAAAGCAGTTAATGGAGCTTCATCAGGGCTTCCGGAAAGAAATAATCATCTGAAATATCAGATTTCAACCTCAATAATGAACCAACAGTCAGACTGACTGACAGGAAGTCCACTCATCAGATTCTCCTCTGCAGTTAATTGGCTGAAAGACATTGGTTATATGAACTGTCAGTGTTAAGGCTCACAGACTGCAGCTTCATTAGGTTTTTAATGTGCTGAAACTTTGGCTGATTGTCATCTGGAAGTCTTTCAGTGCAGGTTTGGTTGAATGGAATAAACTTTGCAGTTGACTGAGAGGAGAGCTCTGCTGCAGCCACTTACACCTGGAGACATTTATATCAGTGGGAGAAAAGTCAAATGGAGAATAGGCCAGAGTCAGATAAGTCAGATAAGAGAAATAAATTGATGAGGAGAAATCAATCAGTCCCTCCAGGATTTCACAGGAGTTTTTTTGGGATTGTTGCAGCCTAAAATATTTCATTTCACCACAGCTTTAAAAAAAAGTGAATGCATCACCATTCAAATGCATTTCACAGTAAACCTGTAGTTTTTGCCACTGTCCTGTGCTGTAAAATGTACTGATTTATTAAACTACACTCAGTTATTCAGGAAAAAGTCGGTCCTGTGTTCAGACTGAGATGTTGAGTCTCACTAAGCAGCTTCGTGTCTCACAAACCCATCGTGTTGTGTTCACTCATCTTGTATTGCAGCTTTATGTCGAGTAGGTGGTGTTTTACTGTGAATCTTTTGTCCCGTTGACAGAATTAATGGCCTCCTTTCATCCGTCTCCTCCTCTTCTTGAACCCGTCACGCCTCCAAACAAACAGCGAACGGTTTAATTACCGTTGCTGCTGTTTGGGAACCACAGCGAGGATGTTGGGACAGCTGGGACTTCCTCCTTCATTTTCTCCTTTACTCTTGCAGGGTTAAACAGCAAACACACAGTTCCACATGTTCATGTTTGGAAATCTCTAATGGAAAAAAATGAAATGGTTATTTTCAATTCATTCAAACCACAACCTCCTTCCTGTAAGCAGAATATCTTTAAGTTAAAATGTGCTTTAAAAATATTAAACTAATTATACAATTAATGGGAAAAATCCTTCTGCTCATGAAGATCAAGTAATTTGATTGTTCCCTCTGGTTATTGAGCAGATATTAACAGAAGAAGACAAATCAACTGCTGCGTTAAACCATTCATCTGATACCAAAGTCTCATAATACACAGTCAGTCAGAGGTTACTAATAAAACTTTTATTATCATAAGTCAGTTTGTCATTGTTTTGCACACAATACTGCATGTTAACACAATGATAAGTCGTGTGTCCCAACACCCGTCCTCCATCTTCACCTTCTGTCTTTGTTCAACAGAACAAACACAATCACACAGCGGTTGGTGCATCACCTGTAATGACTGAGCTCAAACTGACTCGTTGGTAATAATATGGAAATGTTATAGGTATGAAATATTCAATGTATGTAAAAATGTATCTTTAAGGTTCATGAAATGTCATTTTTATGGGTGAGAATTTCAGTTTGTTTTAAGGAGTGATTATAGAAAAATTCGGGAAATTTACTTGAAATATCGACAAAATACTTGTTTGTCTCATGATACTGCATGCACAATAAGCATAGGTTAGCCACTGAGATCACTATGTCAGAGGTAGTGTGTCCTTTATGTAGCAATGCCAATAATAATAAATAAATAATAAAAGTGTGGCATTTGATGTATCCCTAACCTTATCCAAGTGCCAAGTTGCCAACCCCCAAACATACTCTAACTTTAGTTGATATGCTGCAACAACTTTCTCTTACATTGTCCCCAACCTAACCATACCATAGTTGCCAGGCGTGGAATACCATAGCAAAAAAACCCGCAAAACTTTGAATTTATTGAAGAAGAATGTTACCATTGAACGTACACCAAGGGTTGCAGCATTGCAACAGATTCAATAGTGTTAATATTCTTGTGTAGGGATAAGTTTGACGACCCCATGAAGTGAAAACTTTATTGGGTAGACTCAGGAATTTAAGAGTAATTCAACATGAAGCAAAAAGGTTGGACTGGTTGGACTGGAAGGTGTCATGAGACGACAACTGTACCCAACACTCATTTTCCTTCCTGGTGCACCATAGCTTGGATCAAGCCATGTTTGGGGTAGTATCATGAAGCTCGGTGGTTTGGTCCCTTAGGTTGGAGCGAGTCACTGCCCCAAGTGAAGGAGTTCAAGTATAGTTAAGTTCATTGTGGTTGGGGAGGACTACTTTGCATAACCTGGTGCTACCATGACCCTGATCTATGTAAGTGGGAAATAAATGGATGGATGAACTACAAGGTTGACTGAAAGATTGGTGCAGCATCATCTCTAATGTGGATGTTGATCCGATCTGTCATGGCAAAGAGTGAGCTGATCTACACATTCCAACCCTCAGCTCTGGTCATGAGTTTTGGGTAATAACTAAAAGAGACAACAGATACAAGCGGCTGGAATAAGTGTTGTTCAGTGTCTGGGCTCAGAGGCAGGATGAAGAGGTCAGACATCCAAAAGGACTTTCAAATTCATGATGAAAATAGCCAGTTGAGGTGGTTCCAGCATCTGATCAGATGTATGCCTCCCTGTGGAGGTTATCTGGCCACGTCTAACTGGGAAGACCCAGAACTAGTTTGAGGTATTACTAATAGTCTCAACTGACCTTGGAATACATGTGGGTCCTCCAGGAAGAGGATGTAACAGGGGAAGACCTCTGGACTACCTTGCTTCCCTGGTATCATGGAGACCAGGACCTGTATGGTGGCGGAAAATGGATGAATGGATCATGAAGTTTGATCTCAAGACTTAAGCTAGTTTATATTGACAGGAAAAAGACAAGATGAGGAGCTTTGACATCTTGGAGAGGATAGGTGCCAGTTTAGGTGATTTGGGCATTGGATGCTTCCTGGACACCTCCCTGTGGAGTTTCTTTTGCCCAGCATGTCCTACCAGAAGGAGGCCCGAAGGCAAGCCCAGAACTTGTTTAGGTAACCACTAATTTCATCTAGCCTGGGACAAACTCTGGATTCCCCAGAAAGAGCTGAAGGACATAGCTAAAGAAAAGGATATCTAAAAAAGTCAAGTTGAAGGCAACTAGACTTCCTTCAGATTCGTATTACTTATAGATATACCATAACCTAGGATCACTGAGAATCCAGACACCTAAGAATATTGACGTCTGGTCTACCCTGCTTTGCCTGTTGCCACAGCAATCCAGATAGGCATACGTGGTATAAAATTGATTGATGGATAGATGGTTGCGAATGCTTCGGACTTGAGCAAACATTTTCCTGCATGTCCTACAAGAAGGAGACCCAGGGGCAGAACCAGAACTTGTTTGAGGAACCACTAATGCCATCCAGCCTGATAACACTTTGGGATTCCCCAGGAATATCTGGAGGACATGGCTAGGGAAAATAATATCTGGAACACTCAAATCAAACGGAACTGGACAGATTTCTTTTACTTTTGTACTGGTCGTCTTTGACTTGGTCCTTCTAGATTTACCATGACCTGGTTGAATGAAAATCTTCACAGACACCTAGGAATAACGATGTCTGGACTACCTCACTTTGTCAGATGCCACAGCAACCCAGATCGTCATAGGTGGTGGGAAATGGATGGATGGATGGATGATTGATTCTGAGAAGTTAATACTTAAAAGTTTTACAATGCTTTCCCTTAAAAAACAAGGTAGACTGAAAAATGTTACCAGGCCCAGATGCCAGATGTGATTGAAGAATGAATTCACTTTTGTTTGTTTCACTGGGTTTTCTTTTACTGTTAAGATTGGAACAAAGACAGAAAGAGAGATGGGCAGGTGTTGTGGCACAAAGACCAAAATCTATCCCCATAATCTAGTAAACTCTCCATAGATACTCAAGTTGTGCTTTTATATCTACTCACACATTTTCATTTACATGTGAACATGCTTGAGAGTAGAACAGTCCCATCATCGGGCACATTGTAAACATCATTATTACTCATATTATTCACTACCAGGAAACAGAAACCACAAGGACCGAGGAGTCCTACATGGAGATTTGCATGCAAAACGTTCATGTTCAAAGTTCATGCATCTGCCTCGCCTTTAGAAAAAAACAGTAAAGGATGCAGATGTCTGTGAAGGCAGCTTGCTTGTTCATCTGGCAGACATCCAAAATGCTTTACAACATACGAACCTTACGAAATTTAGCAAAATCTCGATAAACTCTTATAAAAACAAACCGGGAGGGGGGAGGAAGTGGGTTCATACATTCCTTCATCGACTGTTTCCCCACCTGTCATGCTGTCTGCAGGGAAGCAGCGTTTGGATAGGTGTGTGTTTATGTGCTTTTCTTATCCAGTAACAACCCGCCTGAACGTTACAGTCAGCTCATCCCCTGTAGGCCTTGCATGCACGACAAACACCAAAGGTGCTACATTTATCATTTTTATACATGGAACCAGCTACTAACTTATTTCCCATAATCCTTGCTATGATGCATCTATGTAACGTAAAATGTAAAGGTAGCAAAAGATTATGAGCCTTCCTTTTACTGGACTCAAAATGTTGGCTGTGGGTGTTAGTAGCACCACAACATTCATTTGCGTGTCCACGTGAAATGTTGCCTGAACCTTGTTGATGTTGTGACTACTTGCAGGGATAGTTGGCGAGCTACTGTGGCTGGTGAGCTTACAAAATAGCTCAGCAGTTTAGTTGACTTGCGAGCTAACCACTGATTAGCACAATAGCTGGTTTGGTTGCTAATTAGTCAAAAAGTTATTACAGTTCATCCAAGAGATTGTGCCATTGTTTGTCAGTTTATACTTTGGCGAAGGATGATTATGTAAAAATGGATGGTGCCACACAGCTAATATGATAGCTACCTCTGTTCAGCTGTTCCCTGTCAACACGTGTCTTTACTTTGCCGCTGTAATCACTGAAATTGATGAGCTGATTTTGGTCTGAAATGTTGTGGCCAATAAATGCTGATGTGACCCTGCTTTTATTGTAAACACCAACACGAATGAAAGAAACACAAACATTATCTATCATTCTTATGTATATCAAAGTAATGCTACATAGCTAACACTACAAAACAAGCTATTAATGGCTACTAATAACAAGTGTAAACCCTGGTTTTATTGTGGGAATAAGAACATGATGGATATGTACAAGTTAGAAATTAAATCTATTCTAGTAACTTCCATGTTACATGAAGGTACACACTTGTTATGTCCATTAAGATTATCCCCCATACTCAGGTCTGAAAAACAATGTGATGAACAAATTGTCTAGTGTGATTCACTTATGAGAGTGACTGTCATCACTGTAGGTTGATAAACTGCATTGCATCCGGATACGCTGTGTGGCTGCTCCTGGAAAGCAGCCATTATATTACATTGCTCTTTGGATTGGCACATCTCAGCTACTGTGCTTTGACTCCTTGTTCTGTCTGTTATTGCATATCCAGTGTCTGCAACATGCATCATATGATACAAAGCTATCTGATGTGGCCCATGTTTCACCTTTCAGAACTTCCTAATAAGCACTTCAACGAGCACCTTCACCCACTACTCTGCCCTTTTTTAAAAGATGATGACAGGAAATGAAACGCCCTCTACCTGCCATAAAGAAATCCAGTTAATGTTCCTGTAAGTCCAACCTGTAATATGCAGTGAAGAGGTTTTTTGTTGGCTGTGTGAGTCGAATCTGAAATGAACCGATTCTTCATGGTGAAATGCTGCATGTAGCACCTTTAACATCCGCATCAACAAAGAACAAAAGACAGTAAACATGTTTCTCAGTCCAGTAGAGGTTTTGCTGTCCAGGGGGAGCTGTGGCGGCGGTGCTCAGGGGCCGAACTGCCTGGAAGACTGGTACTCACTGGGCACTTTGGGCTTAATGCCCTTGCTGTTGTAGTAGTCAACCACCTGGTTGGGCACCTCGGCTAACACACTTTTAGCCAGAGCAGCTGGAGACGCCTGAAGGAGAGACAGAGGAAACATCAATCATACTGTACATGAGGTTCATAAACTTACAAACATATCAGATCATCTCTTATAAGACAAGTGCTGGTTCCAGTTTCCTATTTAAAGGCCCATTATGGTGGCTACAGCCAATTTACCATTCATGCTTAACATTTATTAACAATCAGAGTTGAGATTTTTTTTTGTTGAGTTGAGTGTTTAAAGGAGCAACGTGCAAGATATGGACAAAGTTAGAGTTCATGGATGGTTCATCAACAGAACGTGAACAGATAACTGCTATGGTGATTTGTCATAGTGGTCCATGTACTCTGTCGCAGAGATTTTTACTGAAATTATGATGCGTTCCATTTAAAGTGGAAAACTGTAATTTCCATGTTCCCAGTCGGACATTTCAACTGAAAACTACTGTTGCAGCGACATTCTCTCGACTTTTACACCAAGAATATATGTATTTATATGTATATATAACAATTTAGTTTAGTTTAGTTGGGTTCATACCACTGTAGTAAGACTTGTGTTACACTCAAGAGTAAGTAAGGTGAAAACCATTAGGAGTATCCCACACTCTGTCTCAGATCAAATTAAGTTTTTTATCTGTAATCTGCAGCCTGATATAGGTTTTATATCAGTGTTTAATAAGCTGTATACAACAAAATCGTTCATCAAATCCTCTGAACCGTTGTTGGTATAATGGATGTGGCGACTCCACCATCCATTTGAGTTAGAACAATTTTGAAAAAGATATATTAAATTAATAATACATTATTAGAAGAATAGAAGAACAGTTGGAGGATCACACTGCAGGAACTAAGAACGACTTTGGGATTCTGAGTGACGTACTTTATGTATTTCACATTAGACTGTTTGCTTTGCACCATTGTATTTTTCCTGAAATATTTTGTTTACACACCATATTCCTCCTCTTAGCTCCTTCTTGCTCTTTCGTCCACATAGTCCAAATTCACACATCTCCTTACTCCGTTATTATCGTTAAACCCACAACGTAACAAACACACAGCTCCGACCACGGCGTCTTCCTTCTTGTTGTATATCGCACAGAAAAGTCTGCCAGCTTATCGTCCCTATAGGCCGGGAACGTAAAAAGAAAGAAAAGCCCTTGATGGTATGTTTCTTGGGGGAGCACCCCAGAGACGCCTAATGAGACAGGACGCTCATGTGACAACTATGACTGTAATGGATTTTGTGTCTGCAGCAAGTTTATTTTAGCAGAAACCTGAAATCAGTGGCGGTCTGAAGGGAAATCAAACTGCATCATTAGAAGATGGATGCAGGAATGTACACAACTAGAAGCTAATTGGCAAAAAATTAATAATACAAGGAATTAGCCCCTCAAAAAACACACATACATAATGTACGGAGGGTTATACAGCATATATATTTTTATTCTGTATGGTAGGAGTGGTTCTCTGGTCCTTCCTTTTGGGAGGAACTGTAATTGTCTTAAGGAGCGTCAGTCAGAGCTGCTGTCAGATGAAAACAGCCAAAGACAGAAACTCTCATTCATCACGCAGATTAAACCCGGGGGGGAAAATACAACCAGTGCCTGTACAAAGAGTCCAAACTGGCAGGATAAATCTTCACTGTACTTTACAGTCTGTAACTTTCAGGCTTGTTAAAGACTTAAAATTAATTTGAGAGAAATGAAAGATTTCCCACATAAGATCAGCTGGCAGGTTTCTACTCTGTCTTCCCTCTTAAAGGGTGAAAACTAATTTCTTCAATAACTTCACACTCCTCTCATTTTGTCCTCCTCCACTTCCAATATGCTCCGATCCAGATTCACAGCACTCTTCTCTTCTTGGCTTATTGCTTTCCTCACACTTCACAGCCCTCCGCAATTATTGCCGGGTCACGTAAAGCTGTATATACACACTGTAAAATGTTCTATCAAGATGTGATCTTTCAAATTAACACACCATCTGGTGCCCGTATTTAGAGGATTTTTAGCTCCTGGACAACAAAGAGAAGTGCTATATTAACACATTAAAATAACAAACTTGTAGTGACATGAAGCAAAATTAAGCTGAAATTAAGACAAAAGTAAAACCTGTAAAGAGGCTGTATCATTCTCATTTACAGGTTCATGCTATAATACTTTTGCACGCTTTAATGTTACATACTGGCTTCTACCCATCCTGTCTAAAACACTTTACTATGTAAGCATAGCCCTGATCAACCGAACTCCATTCAGAAAACAAGCATTTTAGAGGTTGTTTGCTCCTGGACAGAGTCTGAATGCAGACTTTTTACAAATTGCCATCATGATGTAGATATTTCAGCAGCATTTTGATCCGTTTATTGACATTAAATCACAGAAAAAACTGTTTTGGGCTCATACCGCTAAAGTTAGTGGTTTCAACACAATTATTATTGCTGTTTTAGCTATCAATGTCACGAGTCAGTTGAATGGAAGGAATAAAACCTCTAATTCCTCTAATGGCCACTTAAGGCAAGCTCCAGCAGTGAGTAAATAAATCTGTGTCAAACTGGGAGCCAACTGGTGTTATTTTACATCCGATGGACTCACGTGTTTAAAGTTGCGGAAGGGGACAAATTGGACGATGTCCCGGAGGACAGGCTCCCCTTTGGGTGACCGCAGGATCCCGTCATCGCCGTCCAGCATCTGCATGTCGCTGAAGTCGGCATTCCCGATCCCGACGATGATGACGGACATGGGGAGGTGGGAGGCCTGGACGATGGCCTCCCTCGTGTCAGCCATGTCGGTGATGACGCCGTCCGTCAGGATCAGCAGGATGAAGTATTGCTGGGAGACAACGGTCATCAGTCCTATTTAGTTTTTTATCTTTATCATCATGTTGTTAGTGTAACAGTAACAGAAAGCACATATGACCTTTTATTAAAGCATACATTTAAAATACAAACAAGACAAAAATTCAGTTTTTCAGTCAATTTAGACCGAAGAGAAACATGACACATAATTAAATTAAAATTAAATAACATAATTATCTTTTCTTTATTTTCTCATATATTTGATGTCTCTGTTTTCTGCAATGCGTTTGGCTGTCAGAGTGTACAATTAATGTCAGTTTGCTAACGTTTGACTTTGGCAGTTTGACAGCAGCCGTGAATAAATTCTAGCAGAGCTGCTGCAGTAGTGTTGGTATGTGCTCGTTCTCCCACTTTAACAACAAACTCAAAAAGAGTTCGTCCCTGAACCACTGACTGAATCAGCGGGGCAGAAACAGCACACGTGATCAAATAAGGATCACAACCTTGTGATTGTGTTGGAGGTTTATCACCAAGACAACCTGGACGAATCAGCCCAAAGAGTTTTGATTTAGATACCTCATACTTCTTTTCTACTAAGGCACTTTAAGGGCTGGTTTTGGAGCCGGTGCCTAATCTCGGACCAGTTCTTCAGCCAAAGAACCAACTCTCTGCCAGGAACTGGTCTAGAACTAAGAACCAATTATAACAGGAGCTCAGGGTGCCTTGTGGTCAGCTAGCTATGTATTTGTTAGCTGTTTAGCGAGCTACTAACCCAACATAGATATTATAAATTCACATTAAGCCACCTAGCTGTTTTTTGTGTTTTTTAAGATAGCTAGCTGTTGGTCAGATAACCTTCGAACCAGCCCACAATTACCCCCTTTCCACCGAGGTGAACCTAGTGCTAGTTCTGGGCTGGGTTTTCCAGCTATTTATTTCTTAGATGTTTAGCATATAGATATTGTGAGGTAATGTTAACTGACCGGCAACTCACTAAGTAGCCAGCTAACCTTGGTAACAACAGCTAACGTTGGAGACGTATATGATGTAAGAAGGTTCTCAAGTTGAACTAACTCTGAACTGGAATAGGTTGACTAGGTTGGTAGAAATGGGGTATCAGAGGCTGGAGCAGATTGAATGGAGGGTATCTGGGAGAGGAATCCCGGTCTGTCAGGAGAGTCTCTCACCATCGCCTCTTTGGTGTGGACCTCCTGCGAAGCGGAGTTGGCGACCTTCTGGATGATGGGGGCGATGTTGGTGGGACCATAGAGCTGCAGCTTGGGGAGGCAGGCCTGGTAAGCCTCCACCACGCCCTGGATACCTGACGGGAGACGGAAAACACACAATATACAACAATCAGCAGTGACACTGTGAGCACTGGACTTCCTGACTGGTCCCAGACCAACAGACTGTTCTGCACTGTGTGTTCTGAGCCCTTTCTATCAGAACCAGCATTGACTGTTTCAGCAGTTTGAGCTACAGTAGCTCGATTGTTGGATCGGACCACACGGGCCAGCCTTCACTCCCCACCTGCATCAATGAGCCTCAGCCCC
>JAGRRF010012897.1:28192503-28211604 GCA_019097615.1 Morone chrysops
ATCACAGCCTCTAAAAACTAATCATTTCCTTTATAGCAGCTTGTGGAATATATCGTCATATTGCCGTTTTAGCTGCCTACCTTGCTAACGTGGACAAATTAACTAAAATAATAAAATCGTTAGCTATAGGCCTTAGCATTATCGTATATTGTCCTTGGGAGGTTGTGCAGCCCGTTAACTAGGTGCAACCCACTCGCGTAAATCCACACAGAGCGGTTCGCACTGACAGGAAGTCAGACACAGAAACAGCTTAGAGAATCCTGTCAAAATAAAATACAGTGTGCTGGCCGTTCTGTTTCCCTTCGAGGGAATCTTCGAGATCTGACCTCCGCAATATGGCGACTGCGTAGACAAATTGAGAACGTATTTCTGTATCTGTGGGTTTGAGTGTGAACCAAGTGTGAACCTTTAGCTGCGTCACCCACTGGTTTGTGGAGACCCATTTTGAAGCCTCAAATTCAGCATTTAGGCCGCCGACATGGTGGTTTGTTGGAGCCAGCGGAGGTCACGTACTGCGAGTTGAGCTGCTCTCATTGGCTGCTCTTGGTTTGGAAACAATAGCAATGACAATTATTGCAGCCAGTGGAGCTCCCCCTGCTGGGCGTTACATAGACTGCAGGTTTAAAGACACTTTTCAGACCCGGAATCCATTATATACACTGTGTGAAATATATTTATGATCCACCAAAAGACAACAACAACAACAACAGTACGTCCTTACCCAGGTACAGAAATAAACATGTATGAATACTAAATTATCTCCTTAATGAGTTCAGACCTCTTTATCTTCTTAAGTGTTTCTATTATGTAAAGTAGTTGTTTTTTTTTCACATTTAAGAGTCAATTATTTGCTTTTCCACTTTTATTTAAGAAACTGTGCTGCAGGCGGAGGATAATGAGTTTTTAGTTTCCTTCTGTAATTTCTTTATTTTAATATTTGTTGTGAATATTTTGAGTATCAGCCAGTTGATTGACAGTGAGAAAAAGATAATAAAATGTCAAAATCTACATGAGCAGAGTGAGGTTATTGTTCAGTCAGTTTATTCTCTGCTGTGTGTGTGTGTGTGTGTTCAGGCTGTAATGGAGCCTCTGATGGTGTTTTTATGTCCTCAGCTGCTGTCTGACGGAAGAAACATCAATATTTTCAACAACTGACCGAAGAAAAAAAAAGTGTTTTCTTTACAGTGTGAAGTTTGGAGCAGCTAGAAGAAGCTCTGGGAGTTTTTAAAGGTTATAAACGTCCATAAAAAAAAATAATTAAAAAAACCTGAATACCCTACAGTCAGTGTTTGGTTTGTCCGTTATGGGCTTCTGTAGAAACACGGCGGTTCAACATGGAAGGCAGCTGTAGATAAAAACACAGGAAGTCTCTACTGAGCATGCTCTATGGGCCAAAAACACGGAAGTGACAGTGACCAACTTTCTGACTGAAGTGGGCGTCATATTGGAACCAATCAGCAGCCAGATAACGTGAGTGGCTGGGTTGCAGCTGGCTGGTTAACCTTAGCTCGAGATTGCCGTTGGTCGTTGCCATGTTGGTTTTTGCAGCCAGCGGCGGTGACGTACTGCGAGTTGAGCTGCTCTCATTGGCTGCGCAGACAGCTCGCCTGGTCACACGATCTTGTGTTCCAGATAATCAGTAAAATATGTTTGTGAAAAGTTTTGAGGCGACTCACCTGTCCCAGTGTGCACTCCACTGAGCCCAGGAAGTCGGCCTCCTTCAGGCCGTTGTGGCTGCTGTTGTTGATGTCGTACAGCTCAAAGCGCAGACGCTGCACCTCTTCAAAATAAAAGTCCAATGTGAAAACCTTGGAGTAGGTGGGGTTCACGCAGCTGCGAATCACCTCCGTCCGGTCCACCTGCAGGAGAAACAAACAGTTACACTTCCTGAAACGAAACCGAAGGAATTATGGGCCACAAACTGCACTCGACAATGGGAGAAAGTTTTAAACAATTCTCTCTGTATTATATTTACGTCTTTAGCAACCATACATACGTTTGTTAATTTAACTCAACAAATTGTTGGAACTGATTACATCGAAAATTTTAACTCAACTCAATTTGCTAAGTCAGAGAAACACTCTTGATCAAGTAGCTTTAGTATTAATTATTATTAATTGTAAGTGGCTGACATCCTGTTGGGTTTGGAGTTTGATGCATCTATGTACTGATTCTCATACATATCGGTGCTGTAACACGTACATTTTCACCCCTGCTGATATATGTGCCATGTTTCACGAGTTCAGGAGCGTGTTTAGGCCTTCTGCACTTCTTTTGGCAGAAGAAAAAATAAATTGCTTGCTTTACAGTAGGGTTTTTGCAGAGGTCACAAGAAGACGTTACATCGTGGTTGATTGACAGGTGATTTCTGGGTAGTCTTTTTATGACACAAAGGGCACATGAGGACCCAACAAGTCCTTACGGGTGATGGAGTGCTAACGGAGAGAAACCAGTCGAGGTGTAAATCAGCAGTAACCAGGCCGCAGTGCTAACAAACAGATGGTGTTCAGGCTGGAGCTCCTCAACCACGTTTCATTAATGTCGCTCTAATTGGATCGTTAAAGTTTGTCTGAGTCAGCTGAAGGGAACCTGCTGGTCCTCCCGCTGACCCTGCTGGACGTTTATGCTTCTTCTGTTTGTGTGTGAAGATGTCAGCCAGACTCCGAGAGGGCACAGAAGAAGAGTTCTGGCAGCAGAGATGCTCCACAGCGACCCGCTGACTTTAACCCGTGCCACAGCGCAGTACGTCTGTTTAACTTATAATCACATCCATATTCAACAACAATGTGGACACTTTTTACTTTTTAGGGCTGAAGCAGCAGCTACATAAAAGTTTCCTGGAGCCAGGGCCCGAACGCAACAGGAAGTCTGCCATTTTGAATTTAAGGTCCAATTTTGGTGCCTTTTTGCTGTTTCCAGGGTTTGTGTTTGAACAAACTCCTCCCTGAGAATTGATCATATTTACTTTAAATTTGGTCATTCGACTCTATGAAGATGTGAAGATGTTCACAATGAAAAGTTACAGTCCAAGAAACAGGAAGTCTTTAACTTTTGTGTCCAATCAGCAACAAACTTAACGTTTGATAAGAGTCTCGCCCTGAACACATCTTAATGCAAATATTCAGATATAGTCATAGCGCCACCTACTGGCAACAGGAAATTACACGTTTTATACTTTTATGTTCGACTCATTTCAGGTTGATCAGATCCAGTTAAATTTTGTCAGAAGATGTGTAAGACGTTGATGATTATGTCTTATTAATCGTTGAAGCACAAACACATGTTTTGTTGTTTTGTGTATCAGCAGCAGCCACATATTTCCTCCAGGGGATCATTACACCTGATCACTGACAGTGAAGGTCAGACTCCGGTTCCTGACTGCAACCTGGAGAGCCCACCTCGGCCTGAACTCCACTTTTTAACGAGCCTGAGGAGAGACGACAGCGTCAACAACGGCAGGAAATGACAGTAAATAGCTCATTTAGCACATCATTAAAAAACTGTGACTGGTTCTTCTAAAAGCTGCCGACGGCCCTGCAGACTTTCAACAAGACCAGGCAACATCAGCGCTAAAGAGCTAAAATGTGTTTCCTGTTTCCTCCCAAAAGACAACAACTGAGCAGAACTGACAAAGAAAGGTAACATTTAAAATCTCAAACATGATGAAGTTAGACAACAAAATGATTGAATCATTATCCCCGGATCTCAAAGCATCAATGTTTCATATCCACGATGATCACAAACTCACACAGAATCCAACCTGTTCTCACTCTGAACCTTTTCAGTGAACATTCATGCATAGTTTTCGTTTTCTATCATAAAATGAACAAAAATAAAGAAATAAAGACATCATTGTTGCAGAAGCTAGTCTCAGACCTCATTCAGCTCGTTTAAGGCAGATCAACAGTAGTGATTAGGAACTGTCAGCCGTTGCCAAGTTCAACCCTTTACTAACACTCAGCAAACATGGGTCCCTCTCTGCTGCTGTGTGAAAGTTATTGATGCAGGAGAAGACCTCAAGAAGTTAGCAAAATGAAAAGCACACCTCCACCAACTGTAAGTATGGCATCTATCATGTTTCATGGTTGGGTTGCAGCCAGTGCCTCAGGAAACATGGATTCCACTTAATACAGCAAATCCTGGAAGCAAACATCAAACAGCAGCTGTAAGAAAACTGAAAGTGAAAAGAGAAAAGCTTCTACAACAGGATGCGTTGGTCCTCATTGAAAGAACATTTTATATTCTTATCTGAACTTTCTCTTTTGTCTGAGTGTGCCACGTCAGATTCAGCAAACACTCCTAACTTCCGATGAATGCCACCGGTGCATAATGGAGCATAACAAATACCCCACATAACGACTGCCCTCCAGAGGAAGTTCATTCATGAAAATTGTATAGAAGAGTGAAAAGAGGGACTTTTAAAGCTCTGAGATGGAAGTCCAGCGCTCTGAGATAATTTTAACAGCAGATTGATGACACGTTTTAGGGTGGGGGAGCTCTTTGATGATATCGTTGATATAGGCTGTATGGTCCTTTTAGAAGTGTATTATAATCCAAACTGTGCAGTCACAATAAATATGATGTTTAATTTACACAGGAAACTCAAAATGACTTTATAGTAACGTAATAAACAATCCTTTAGTGAAAAACGTGTTTTTTACAGCAGACTCCTGCGGGCTAAATTGTGTTTGTGGCTAAAAAAAAATTCTGAATGAGAGAAAACCAATAAGAGAATATTGGTGAAGGTGAAGCCACGGACGAAGGAATATGTCCGTACGAGTGTGAGGAGTTCAGGACGTGTTACAGAAACACAACAATGTGACTTAATTTAGATTAAAGGTGCTGTTTTTCCTCTTCTCACTGTCTTTTCACATCTTCTCTAATGAAGCACTAAAAATATAAAATATATTTTAAGAAAGGAGGTTAAAAGCACATTCATACATGTATTTGTGTGTGAGCAAAGCATTGTGGGGGTTGTGTGAAACTCTGCAGCGAGGTGTGAAGATTCAGAGTTAAAGCCAGTTTCCTAATGAGATCTTTAATGGAGACAAAAATAGACAAATCACACGTCACAGAATCCGAAATATCCCTTTAATTTGAATCTGTTCAACTCGTCTGATAAGACACCAATGGAGGACGAACACGCCGACATCCTGTGTGACCTCTGACCTCCTGTCACTCGTTCCTGTCAGACTCAGGTAGATGTAAATGGGTGAGGACGAAAGTGGGATGAAACGCAGGGATAGAAGAAGAAGAAGAGAGGACGCTTCGGCAGCGTTTCCACTAAACGGCTAAAAATACTCCGAGACATAAAGTGGGGCAACAGAAACCAGGACTGACCGGTTCACACAAACAGAGGGAACAAAACACAGAAACACAACCTCGAAATCCCTTTAATACATTTATTGTTCTTTTTAATATAACTTTGGTCAGTGCAAGAAGAAATCTTTTTCCAGGACCTTTCCAGGACATTCTCCAGGTGTTTTTCTCGACAATACAGGGCAGCACTCGCTCACTTTCATGACGCTGTTGCTGTTCTCACCACAGCCAATTTTTCTGAATAGACCTTTTTCACAGCAGCCATTTTGGCATGAAACAGTCGGGTAAACACAGCTAGTACCAGTGATACTAACAAAGGCTCCGTTCAATTTAGTGTAGCAGAGCCTTTCCAGTGAGCTAACATGCCCCCTGACTCGGTTTGATTTGAATGGAACGGAGCCTACTGTTGGTCTATTGACTACAACAGCACAGGAAAACACAATTAAGATTATTTGGTCATTTTAATCAATTTCCAGGGTGATTGTAAAACAAGTCTCTAAAACAACTGAAACACTGGTTGATGACATCACAGTGGACCAACCTGACATATACAACTACCTCAGAGATTATTAGTAAGCTCACCTTTCAATATTTAAGGATGAAAATAGATTTTATAGAACAGAATATATTACACACATTCAGAGCAATACCACTCACCTCCAATCTCCAGAAACAAAAACACCAATTTTACATATATCATCTTAACTTCATTAAAGTGGACAGAAACAGAATAAAACTCATTAAAAGCGTCTCTGTTAGTGTTTCCACAAATCACCAACTCTGGTTTGGTGGAAATAAATCCTTAATTCACCGACGTAGATTATAAAAACAGCAGTTTCAGTCGGAGCAGACGGGCTATGGAAACAAACCACAGAGAGGCTGCGATACAACACAGGCAGAGGGAGAGAGACACCATGTGACTCTGTACTTTTATATAGAGAATAGCTGTTTGTTGATATACTAATGTGATCTCATATAAAACCTTTAAGCTCCTTTTAGCAGCTGGAAACAGAATGAATGAAACAGAAGCAGACAGTAAATGTGCTGTAAAACCAAAACTAGGAGCTAAAAGACACTAAAAAGCTGAGAGTTGGTGAGAATCTGCTGATATTAAAAGATCAGTGTTTCCCCCGAGGAAGAGGAGGAGAACCTCTTTGATGTGACAATATCTCACAGCAGCTAATGAGGAGGCGGATGAGGTTTTATTGTGGCATCCTCATTCAGAGGTGGTGATTGCTGTGTTTCCTCTGATGAGCGGACAGACTGTTAACACAGATATAAACTGTTTACTCGTTTATTCCTCAGGGCAAATCTTTTCTAATTTGGTCCTAATTTGCATGAAGAAAGAGAGATAATGATGTGAAAAAACGAAACTAAAAAACAGTGTTTTAACTGAGAAAAAGGTCTGAAACCTTCAACTTCCTCCTTTCCTGTACTTAGATATGCTATGCCAGGCTAATCTATGTTAATAAAACAACTTGTTTTACAAATTGTCAAAAGATAATATACATCTTAAATTGAAAACACTGTTTAACTAGCAAGCTATTCCACATCAATCCCTAGCAAGTTCATTCTGTTTTTAGCTGTTAAATTTGTGCTTGTAATTTGTGTGAACTTTTCCTAAGTTGCAGCCATTAAAGCGACTGATTGTTTCCCCTGTGGCTGCTCTTTAACCACTGCAGAAGAAGAAGTGTTTAGCAGTGTATTGGCAGTGTGTTAACCACCATCATGATTCAATCAGAGTAGGTAGGAGGACACTCGCTGGGCGTTTGGACTCGTTTCCTCCTGAAGGCTTCAGATCTTTGAAACAAACAGACGCCAGCAGAGAATTATGTCACTTTGCTCCTTCATCAGCTGTCGTGCCGATAATGAACCTGAGCAGCTTCCAGACAGTTCATCTCCAGATGGCTGATAACAGAGAGAGCGGAGGGAGGAAGAGGGGAAAGCCTGAGGATCAGCTGTGTTTTCACTCGTATTATTGCTGTCGGTGAAGTAAACAGATGATGTGTGAGAGGATAAAGGCTCGATTTAACATTGGAAATAATTAACTCCCTGAATTTGAATTTTAAAATGGAGAATTCAGATTTTTATCTTGGATTTCTTCTTAAATTAAAGTCAAACTGCAGTTTTTATGTCTGCAGTGAGTCTTTCTACCTCTTCTTCACTACACTGTAAAACTATTACTTTATTTCTGTTTTTTTATTTTTTAAAAACATGGAAATATTAATACAATTACAGAAATAGCCTGTGAATTTACATGTCTCATGTAAAATAATGTGTCATAATGTGATTCGAGAAAATTTCCTTTTTTCACATTAAAAGAAGTACATTTGTAAATCTATAATTTTTTTCCCACATATTAACTGTTTATTTAATAGATTAAACTGTTTAAGTTGTATAATTTATAAAATTCTGATTAAAATTAAAGATGCATGCACCGATAATCGGGTCCTTGCACTCAGAGTGTCTGGGTGCGCTGCGGCCATGTCATGCACCAGTGTGATTTTAACTCCATATTAAACACAGAGCTTGATCGCTCCTCTACCTCATCATCGCATAAACCATCCCACTCCTCATCTTGTGGACTGACGGATATTTAGAGGCACAACAACAATTTTCTGATCTATAACTCACTTACGCCCAGAGCATTAGAATCCGTCACATCACATATTTTAAAAAAAGAAATGGGCATTCTTTCTACAAACCAACAACACCCTTGACACAAGTAGTCCTAAGAGGTAAAATAATAGCATATTTCACAAACAAAATACCTAATAGAATTTTATAAACAATTCTGGTCATCTCTTGCACTCTTATTTTACAATATGATCTCAGAGATTCTCTGTAGTTTCAAAATTCCCTACCATATGAATACTGCCTTAATTACACTACATACTGCTCCAACTACCACCCTTTAGGTTTAATAAACACCTATGTAAAAATGACTTGCAAAGCTTTGGCAATAAGACTGGAATATGTATTTTCATCACTTATACACCCAGATCAGACTGGGTTTTATCAAAGGGAGACATTCCTCAGAAAACAGATAATGCAACATAATTCATCTATATAAAACCAGAACAGACACAAAGATTAAAAAGCCTGCCATAATTCTAACTTTAGATGCCGAAAAGGCGTTTGACAGGGTAAGGTGGCCCTTTCTCTTCACCTCCTTAAACCACTTTGGCTTCAGCCCCTACTTCTCTAGTTGGATTAAAATTCTAGTATTCAAAAAAGCGCTTTTTAAATAAAATGTATAATTATTATTATTATTATTATAATACAGCATCTGTAGAAACCAATCAACAGAGGCACTAGACAAGGATGCCCATAGAACCACTCGCATCAGTCCTAAAACAGAATGACAGCATTTTAGGGATTAAAACCAAATCACACCATCATTACATCAGCCTATTTGCCGATGACATCTTGTTATATATAACAAATCTCTCAACCTCCCTCCTGTCAGTCCACAACCTGATTGATAACTTCATCAAGGTTTCTGGTTAGACACATTTAAACAAAACTTTACCCCGTTATTACACAGCATCAGAGAAGACCTGGTTAGATGGAACAATCTCCCACTCTCTTTAATTGGCCATATTTTCAGTGTGAAAATGAAAATTCTACCAAAAACAATTTTATTTATTATATTATATATTATTTTAATAATTATTTGCCATGACTCCTCTTAATCCTCCCCTGGGCTTGTTCTCCTCTCTAAATTCAGCAATTGTACTGTAGAGGCAAAAGGCCCAGGATCAAATTAACCACACTCTAAAAACCGAAACAATATGGTGGACTCGATGTACCAAATCTTACCACTATTTCCTCTTCCGCATATTCGACACTGGACAAATAATCTCAATTCTGCTTGACTCAATAATGAACAGTCCATCTGTAAGGATCTCCCCATTCAGCATATTGCATTTATAGACAAATCAATCAAGACTCATAACTGCTTCAAATTTGACACTTAAATGGTAAATGGCCTTTCTACTCCTCCAACCACTCAAAGCACTTTTACACTACATGCCACATTCACCCTTTCACACACATTCACACTGATGACACAGCAGAGAGCCATTTGGGGTTCAGTATCTTCCGATTAGTGGACGACCCGCTCTACCTCCGAGCCACAGCCGACAAATGAATGAACTCTTTATTGCTGCAAATGCACGGAGCTCAGCCAAATGATCTTGTTGTTGAGTCCCCAAAGTCCCCAAAGTCACGACTGACATACAATGGTTTGAGATGGTGAATCCATTGAGTTTCTACAAGGGACACCCGTGAGCCAATGAGTGTTTTTTCCACGGCTGCGGGGTTGAGCGAAAAGAATTCTCAGTTTGTAATGGGTGCTTGACTTTACACAAGCTACATACAAAATAATCTGTTAAACAAATTGTTCCCTTATAGAGAACAAAATAAAATGCTGCATCATTAAACAGCTGTGGTGGAAAGGCTCGACAATTGCCACTGAAGCATCAGATCACCAAAATGTACCAGCGTGTGCAGCAGAGAGTGACAAACTTGGGATTCCCATCCTGTTGCTGACAGAAATGTGACAGATAGAGATTTGGCTGTCCTCGCAGTCATCAGAGTGTTTCTAGCACAGGCAGCAGAGCTTCCAGATGAGAGACCGCACACCAGTCGACCTCAGATGCAGAATGAGGTCACTCCACCTTTGGCAAGGATCAGAGAACTAAAACAGAGGATCAACCCCTTCACTGCTGCACAGTCAGATTGCATCTATATCGCTAATTTCCCCTAAAATGACTTGGCAGCAGTTTAGGTGCTGCTCTGCTAAAGAGGTCCTAAGCTTGTGTCTGAAAATAAGTTCTTTAACCCTATCATTAAACACATACATATCACCTCTAATGTTAATGCTCAAACAGAATAATAGTTCAAACCAACTTTGTCATCTTACAGTGTAAGTAGTAGTAGACACCACACATCACAAACAATATGAAAGAAGTCACTATAATACACAAAATGACATTTGTGCTTGCAGCAAATACTGGTACATGATATATAAACACATTGAATAATAAGAGAAACCAGTATTAAGATGTCTTTCTTCTGGATTTACCTCATTAGGGCAGGAATAAATTGAGAGTAAGTGTGCTCAGTTTCTCATCTATGTGTTGATAATTGAACTAAGATCATTCTAGCTTGATCTCCAGGGGGAGCCACTTCTTGCATTGTAATGTTTTGTACTAACAACTTGACCACTAGAGGGAATCTGTGTTACGGATATGACTCCAGGAGGCATTTTTTGTACGTCTGAACATGATCTGATGTGCACCACTTTTGATACTCATAGGTTAAACATGCCGTTGAGGCTGCTCGATAGGGGCGCTGTCGAGCCATGTTTCCATCGGTGCAGTTGCCATGGCGACCTACCTCCATCCACTGTCCGTGGGACTGCATCTTGAGGATGACGCAGGGGTCAGGTTTGGAAAGAGCGTCTCGGTCCGAGATCCCTTTGCAGGTGAGCATCAGCTCCACCTTGGTGAGGCAGGGACTGCTGAACAACCCCAGAGAGTTGGCCGCTGACTCGTAGATGTCACTCATTGTGGGGGGGCGGGACAGGAAGTCTGCAGAGGTCAGAGGTCAAAGAACAACAAGTCTGTCAGTCATTTACGGTGGGATTATTGCAGCCTAAAATGTCTCATTTCACGACCGCTTTTGAAAAAAAAGGGATTTTTTACTACTGTCTAAAAAAACTAAACCCTGTTAACTTAAATGAAGTATTTAAAATGTGTTTATTGTTTAACTGATGATGAAGTTGTGTTATAATCAAACGTATTTCTCTTCAAAATGGCTGCTTTACCTGTTCAAGAACATGTGAGGTGATACAGAAACAGCAGTAATGTTCAGGAACTTTCATTTATTTATGCAGAAATGTGCTCTTCTGACTGTGAACTGTGTCGACATGGTTATAAGTGGATCCCCAGAAATAAGGTTTGGGAAACTCTGTGTTACAGGATATTATAGATCCAAACTGACAGAAAAATGCAATTACAATCCATCTGGTACCACAGACATCGGCATGGAGTCCAGTTTCTGACGCTCGGAGGCTGTAAAAACAATCTGCACGTTTATTTTACAGATTTCTGTATTTCTGATTCCATGGAAATATTAATACAGTTACAGAAATAGCCTGTGGATTTACATGTCTAATGTTAAATAATGTGAAAAATCTATAAATCGTTATTACCCTTATTTAAAAATAATTTCCTTTTTTTAACATAAAACCATCAAAATACATTCTGCAAATCTATAATTCTTTCACTTTACTGCTTATTTAATAGATTAGTTAAATAGACTGTTAAATACATTTCTAAAATTAGTGACAATTAACAGTAAAAATAAATGTGTCCTGATTTGTTTGTTAATTGACCGAAAGGTTTTCACAACAAAACCGTTGAATAAAAGTTGTTTATCAGTGTATAAGCATTAGCAAACTGTCAAAATATAGTTTTTATCAGTGATGTTTTATATATATTTTTACAAATCAGTTATTTTCTGTTCTTTTACTCTTTTAGTGCTCCAGCTGCTGGATTATTACAGTTTTTTCAGTTTTTTAGGATCAGTGAGTCCAAACAACCCCTCCAAACAACCCCTCTGCCCCTCATTGTCTGAGGCAGGGTGACTCGTCACAATGTCCTGCTGAAGGAGGGATGAATGTGAGGTTCAATAAAACCCTTTGCAGCCTCTCTGACAGATTATATCTGATTTACATTTTATAATTGCACAGAAATGTTTCCTGTCCGTATCAGAATGGATGCAACCGCCAGACGATGAACAAGTGTTAATTCAATTAGAATAACAGATTATTTCGACCCAGTGTCACTTCATTCATTACATCCTTTTATTGCATGCAACATCTGATTATGTTCGGAATAATTATCACATTATTATTACTTAACTATGTTCATTTAATTCTTTCATTCTGGGTTTATCTCATTTATACACACACACATCTCACATTGTCCATAATGGCCGACCAGCCAAACGGCCAAATATGAATGAATATTCGCCTCACGAATCACTGTTGGACAGAAACTGGAGGACAGGAGACTCGTATAAGAGAGATGAGATAAAAACATTGGTCAGTGTTTCTTCCATTTTTCTCATTTAGGATGTAAAAAGTACATTTTCAAAGATATTTGCTCCACAGCAGCTGAAACTTGACGTTTTTTTCTTGAGCTACAAACATTTCAGTGACTGAGCTCAGACTTGATCCTGATCACACAGCAGCAGATAACCTCTTCCACCCTCACAGGAACCCATTTCTGCTGGCTCAGGAAGAAGCCCTCGTACCTCCCCCTCCACCACCACCAATCACTTCATCGCCTCCCTCCATTATCCCATCAGCAGCACTCCAGCTCATCTGATTAACCCCCGGCAGAGCGAGGCTGCGGCATCCGGCTCCCGCTGACCGGCCATCAGTAATGTTCTCCACAGCAGGAAGTTAAAGATATCGGCCAGTAAAGATATCCTCTGCACCGCCGACTCCGGTTACACGAGATGTAAAGAGGAAGAAGTCTATAAACGGACCTCAGTTCAGTTCTTTAACTGTGGAAGGTTAGATATCACTGGAAGGTCACGAATACAGCGGATCTCTGCTCAAAGGCAATAAAAGTACAAAACTGCCCGCAATATAGAGTTCATACCAGTGAGATCAATTTAAAATTACAAGACAAACTACTCTTCTGTTGTCAGCGTGAGTTCACATGAACTTAGATAACCGAGTTACAGTCGACTCTCCGCAGTAATCTGATGGTTTAAACCTGGTTTCTTATCTCAGCGTGTCCTGGTAGAAAGGTCAGACAAACGGGAAAGAGCAGACAGCTCAGGTCTGAATCTGATTATATGTTCAGATCCTCATTAAATACACTTTACCGTTTTTCCTGCAGTGATGAGCTCATTTTGGTCCTTTAAACTTAGCTATCGTCCCTGTGTGTGGTACAACTGATAGAGGGTGTCTACCTGCCAGCAACGTGAATGAAATGTTGAGTTTTATGTTAGAAATGTACAGTATGCAAGTCAGACACTTCCCTGTGCTCATCAAACCGTTGCACGACTTCATTTCCTTCAGATCCAACTGGGGAAGCCTGGACCAGTGACTATGACCGGACGGAAAACTTATAGAAAATAGGACCCGAATGTGAGACAGGCAGAGGCAGGATGTAAGTATGGAGAACCAGAAGTACAATAATGATAAGCAAACAGATCCAAATGCAAAAAACAGGCACTAATCCACAAACACACTTGTGGAACAAAGACGAACTGCAGCAGTGAGACACAGCCAGGGCGCAGTGAGACAGGGCGTTTTTACATAATTTTAGAAATATATAAACAGTATTAAACTTGAATTGAACAGTTTAATCTATTAAATAAACAGTTTGTGCATCATTGTCTGCTATTAGCCCACATCCACAGGGACTGGATACATGAGTGGGTGGGTGTCTAACTCAATGATACTTGACCTCACTCCCGAGATCTTCACATTGTGACATTTTTGTAGTCTTGTAAACTGTCTAGCATAAATAGCATAATCAGCTATATGGACAATATTTCAGCTGCTGATTTGGACAATACAGGAGCATTTTTGGGGTTATTGAGGATGCTGAAAGTACAAAATGGACGTTTAAACCAGAAGTGTCCATAGTTCAACTCCCAGTGGGCTCATTTATATGATTAATACATTGGAGCTGCATTTTAAAGAAACCTCAAACACTGGATCTAGAAACACCGTAGTTTCTCCTCCACAGTTCTCAATCCCAGGTCGTCAAACAGCGACGCGAGCAGTGTTCAGTTGGTTGCAGTCTGCAGCTTCCCCACTTGATGCCACTAAATCTACACACTGAGCCTTTATGCTGTTGTAGTTGAAGTGATAACTGTTGTTGGTGCCCACCCGTACAGATACTGCAGCAGGTTGTCTTATAAATGACAGATATTTGGGGCTTTAAATGGTTTCCAGGTGGTAAAATGATTTAGAGTTCAGTTAAAGTAACAAAAGTAAATTGCAGGAGTTCTGTAAACATAATTGGTAATTAAAACCCATCAACCCCTGCAGACTCCTACTGTACATACAGTATGAAACCTGATCTATCGTTTGTGAGGCAGGAAGTGATTCTGCTGGTGAGCGCTCAGCAGGTGGAGGTTGGGAGGAGGCGCGCGGCGTCTCGTGGAGCCCCGCAGAAGCTTCACACAGCAGCTTTCAGCTGTTCAGTCAAGCGGTAGATGAATCCTCCCACCAGCTGAGGCTCGCCACGCGCTGACATCCAACAGCAGATTAAAGAGCTGCTCATGAAAATCACATCACACAGATCCCTGTACAGCTGCAGCGCTACAACAGAGTTAATAATTCATGTCATTCAGAGTTTCTGCTCGCTGTCTGTGCTGCTTTCTGGGTAACGGCGCCGGTTTCTGATCAGCGGCGGAACAAACACAATGTTTGTGGAGAACAACAACAACTATCAGAGCGTTGCAGAGACTGAGGACAGGCTTGTTATCCCGGTGGTCAAACACGGTACTGCAAATAAAACAAGTCCGACCTGAGAGCCTTTGGCCAACCAAAGCACCAAAAAAATTCGACATATATTAAAATGTACAGAAGTGCTCTGCAGAGAAACATAAACCTCACTGTAACAATTCAATTCAATTCAATTCAATTTTATTTATATAGCGCCAATTCACAACAGAAGTTATCTCAGGGCACTTTTCAAATAGAGAGACAATCCTCACAGAGACGGCAGACACTGTTCCCTCCAAACACTACAGTACCCATGATCCTCAGCAGCTGTTGCCAAAGCAGATGGCATCTTGTGATCAGCTGGATTGTCTCTGGTTGGTCAAACCTGAGGATCATCATCATCATCATCATCCTCATCCTCATCATCACCTGCTGTAAAAATAACCCGACACACCGGCTGCCTGTGAAACTGTGAACTACTGATGATCTGTTCCTGGAGTCCCGCCGTGTTTAAGAGCAGAACCAGACTCAGTTTGCATATTTAATGTTATAATGTTGATATTAAAGGAGGCCAAAATGTTGATTAACAAGGCAAACGTATGTAAGAGAAATCTGCTCTCTATCTTCCCCTGGTGGCTGACTGCAGTATATATATATATATATATTTATATTTTTAATTAGTTATTTGAGGACATTAAAAGGGGATGTCAGGTCATGATTAGCGCTGCTCGCCACTGAGTCGACCGGGCGAATGGGCGGCCGTGAGTGGCCGTATCCAGATGCTAACTTATGATAACGGACTGTGAGGAGGCAGCGGCGCTCCCGGCAGTCCAAAGCTTCCGTCCAACCAGAGTAACCCATAGGACAGATAAGTTAGCAGTTACAGTTGGAAGTTAACTAACTGCTAACAACAAGTAGCTACGGCTATATTTCCATTATTAACTCGTTGAAATGTAACAAATTGAAGCTGAGACTGTTCGTAGATCGCAGCCTGCAGTGGTCGCAACCAGGAACCAGTATCAGCTTCATTTTCTCACCTTTATAACGAAACAAGTTTCATGAAAATGTGTGAAGAATTAAACGAGTTACATTCTGAATCTCTCAGTATTGTTTACCAGCAGATCTGACCTCCGCAATACGGCGACTGCTCAGACGCACTCTGTTTTAAAGCTTACAGCCTTAAAGAGACAGTATCAGATGAATAAAGATGTTTATGAAGCTACTGTAGAGCACTGGTTCCGAACCTTTTACCTACCTTTTCTATCATTTATCAAACTAAGTGACATATTTCATGTATATTTCATCTTATATTCAATAACAACAATAATAGTAACAAACAGTGAACTCAGTGACTGCAGGAGGTTTGTGTAAAACCAGTATTATTCTGTATTTGTATTATTTTTAACACTCAGACAGACTTACTGGTTCAAAACCAGATCAGTTCATTTAACTCAAACAATAGTTGGAACTGATTACATCGTAACTTTTAAGCAAAACTAACTTAATTTTGTCATTTCTATTTATATTGTGAAAACAAAATACCTAATAAAAAGTATGTAATCAGGAAAGTATTTAAAATTATACTTAAAATGTTCGATGTTCTCTGTTTAAACTCTGTTAGACTTCTCTTTTTTTTTGACAAATTCAGTGTTTCTTGTCTGAAGCTCAACCATTGTTTTATTAGACAATTTAGTTTTCTTCACCGAAGTCAGCCAGACTCTGAGATATCGGTCGACTGTGGATATATTTGATGTTTTCTAGCACGACTTAAAATCACCAAGGCCTCGCAACCCCCTTTAAATGCTTTGAACCAGCGTCAGACTGAGAATATAGAGCTGGAAATGAGCTGAACTGATCCACTTTAACTTAATTTGTGAAGGAAGAGGAAGTTAATCTGACCGTGATCCAGTTACAAACAGTTAGCATGCTAGGTAGCTACACCTGAAACCAGTTCCAGTTATCAATAACATCGATATTGAACGACACTCCGGGTCACGTTCAGAGACAGATGGATGTTTGTCAGGTCACTGGGAAAACGTCCAGTCGCTCAGAAATAGATTGTTGTTTTATTAATGAAGTAACACAGATCTGCTTCCACAGAGCGAACTGAACTCACATCAGTGATTTTACGTATTTTAAACAGTTAATCTACAAACAGACTTTAAATCCTTCGTTCTAAAAACCTGCAGACGCTCAAAGCTTCACCTGACTGGTGGTGAGTTTACTGACACCTGCTTGTTCGGAGTTGACAGATAACCTGGAGACGAATTGTTGCTAATATAACTTCAGACTAGATGAGAGTTCAGGTCTTTAGTAGAAAATAGACACAAAAGGAACTGATAATGCGTCAGCGATCAGAAGACTAACTGAATACTGACAGACTGTCTGAAAGGAAGAGAGTCTGCTTTGTACGTCGATGTGGTTCCAGGATGTTCGGTTGCTGTCAGCAGATCCACATCAGAGCTGCAGGTTTCTAAGCTGTCTGAGGTTTTTATCGCTCCTGCACAGACCTCCAGAGCTTTATATCATTGTTCTTCATCACTGCATCGTCTCCAACTTATCAGCTCAACTTCAACAGATTCAGACATCAGAACTTTTGGTCCGTTTAAGGTCTAACGAAGAGACGTGTGTACAGATGTTTCTAAAAGTGTGTGTCTACACATGAAACAGGAAGCAGAGAGCTGTTTCTGTAAGAACAGGCAGTTAGGGAGGGACGGTGGCCAACTGGTAGCTACAGAGCTGTAGTGGATTCATTAACTGACCGTTGGACTGCGACCTCCCAGTGAACAGCCGGTCCACACCGACTGAATGCAGAAACGGCAGGTAGCATTAATGTTAGCGACAGTTAGCTTCTTTTAGCAACAAGTCCATCTGGAAACTCCATAAATCACCTCGGTGCCGCTGTCGTCAAACTAAAATATGATCCAGTTTCACCCAAATCAATAATAAAGTTGTGTTTGTACAGTGTTAATAAAGTCGTTTTTGTACAGTAATCTGTGATAATCTTCACTTTGTGTCACTAAAAGTTGAAGATTGATTGACGGCTGAATGTCAGAATATTATTGGTTGAAATCAGTTAGTTCATGCTGACGTGAGCACGCGTCACATTTAGTTTCACAGTAAGACACAATGATTGGATTTTATATAAAGAAGATTTAAAAAAGAGATAAATTGTTAAAACAATAAAACTGAAGTTGTGATCTTAAAAGGTTAAAATGACATTTTCCAACCGTTGATGGATCATTAGTTAAATGATTGTTATATACAAAGGAAGCTTTATGAGTGCTGACTGTATATTCTTATATCAGTGAAAGTCAGAAACATCCATTCACACCAGTTCTGCGTCTGAATGAATGAATGAATGAATGAGGTTTCCTCACACAGCTCTGCTCCACTTATAAACCAGATTCAGAATTCCTTCACATTCCCAATCGTATAACAGAGTCCAAACATACAGAGACATCATTTCATTCCCTCAGAATAAATTCATAAATCACAGAATCACTGAGTTCTTCCTGTTTCCTCCACATTCAAATATATCATATAAGAAAATCAGACTATAATCATCAGCCACTCAATATGAGTGTTCAATAACAACAATAACAATAATAATAACAGCATCAATATGAGATCAAACTCAGTCAGTTAGTTCCTACCTGCTCACAGGTGCATGAAGAAGAAGAAGAAGCTCCGCAGTGAGAAAAGCATCAGAAAGTTTCCAATTTCAGCTCAGACACACTGAACTGAGATCAGCTCCTCGCTGACGGACACTCAGCTTCATCCTCCTCCTCCTCCTCCTCCTCCTCTGGCTGCTGGAGAGCCTGTACAGCCTCAGACGCCTCTCACTGCTTTATAGCGGGGGAAGCCTCTCTCTCTCTCTCACACACACACACACACACAGAGCAGATAGGAGGAGAGGAGGAGAGAAGAGCGGACTGCAGCGCCTCCTGCAGGCCGGGCACAGGAAGCGCAGCCTGGAAACAGCAGCAATTAAACTCAGTTTACTGTAAAACAAACATCTGTTTACGAGGTTTTTCCTGTTTATTTTACAGATTTTATTAAATATTATATTAAATGTTGATAAAAAATATACAAATATCCTGTGTCCACTTGTCTAATATAAAATAATGTAAATAATAATAATATATATAATAATATGTAAAAATCTGTAACTGTAAATAATCATTAATTTGCAAATCTATAATATCTAAATGTAACAGTTTAATTCATTAAATAAACAGTAAAAAGTATTAGTTGTGTAATTTTAATGGATTAGTTAGTTAACTGACAGATAGCTT
>JAGRRF010012897.1:28255793-28265873 GCA_019097615.1 Morone chrysops
AATTATTGAGAAGAATTGCAAACTGAGCTTGTTTATTGAAAAACTGATTGACATCCAGTGCTCGTTAAAAATGGTCAGTGAGTATTTTGGGACTGAGCCACATTAAAGGGCTCGTCAAAGTCTGATGTCAAGTTTATTAATTAAAACTGAAAAGAAAGGATCTTACACTCTATTACTAATTTTTTCCTGGTTGTTTTTTATAGAATAGTTATTACTCCCTTTGACCCCTTTTTGTGAATTTTCCCGGTGTGGGATCAATAAAGTCTATCTTATCTTTTGGACAGACCTTTATGTTAATACCATTTCAAGTTTGAAACTTATGACATCCACTGACGATGAGCCTTTAATGTCACAGAAACATAATAATAAATCATGTTTCACTAAAGCTGAGTCTTTATATTTACTTTTTACAAAAACTAAAATCCAGTTTGAAGAGACTGGTTTCATCACTATAGCCTTTGTAATAGCCCCTCTACAGTCTGAAAGACAGTCTGCAGCTTAAAGGCCGAAGTATGCTTGCCACTTGAGACCTGTCACGCGACACTGTGACGTCAAAATGACGTAGATCTCGCTGGCGCGACAGGATTTTGGCCCACTCGCGCAAGGTCGCGCACCACTCTTTTTTTTTCAGCTGAGCGCGCTAAACCGGAAACAGGAAGCTTTCTGAGCAAGTGCGCCTCTACAGGCATCTATACGATCATTCAATGAGGGAACACAGAGATTCCAACATTTCATGGAAAGAAATCGCCATGATGTGTGTGAATGGGTTGTTGAAATCCTTGCTCCAGTCTGCAGAGTCAAGGCGGAATATGGATTAAACATTCACACACCTTGTCCCCTGTTCACCAGAGCGCATTACAAATCATTTTAGGTTGATTTAAAGCATGTCCAAGAGTGGACCTTAAAAAAGTTTGCGGGTGTAAAAGTTCCCTGTTAGATAGGTACGCTAGTGCACACATGCACACTCACCTGTGCTGAGGAATCCCAGCGCCGCTGTTCGGTAGCTGGCTGTTACCACAATGATATTACCCACAGCAGCGAGGGTGGAGCCGTCTAACAGTCCTGGGTTCTGATTGGCCGAAGGGTTGAAGAAGAAAACCAGGACTGGGATATGCCCCCTCTGACAGACACACATAAACACCAAACGATTAATTAAGAAAATAATCAGCAGATTAATCAACAATGAAAATAATCAATGTTTAACCCTTTCACACACACTGCCACCCAGTGGCCAGTTGTTGTAAGTACAGCTCAGGAATATCTGTCCAGTCCTTCTACAGCAGGAGAACTTTAACAAAACTGCTGACTTTTGAATTGAACATCATACATTTTTATATTCTGACTATAATTCCTATTATTACTGCAACTGATGAATCATCTGCTGTAAATCTTATTAGAATATAACTTGCAGTTTAATATATATTTAAGGTTTGTGCGTTGACACATTAGTTTAACACAGATCATTTAGCTGTGAGGACTCAATTAAAACTGAAATATTTAGATAAATCGTGCATTTTAAAAGAAACTATAATTTATGTGTAAAGATTAATAAAAAGACTGAGGTCATAATCCTAATAAATCTAATAAATATAAATAAACAGTAAACAGGAAGCAAAAACTCACCAGAGCTGCAGGAGAGAAGATGTTGAGGTAGAGACAGTCTTCGCTGGAGGCGGCAGACTCTACATCACCTGGCTGGATACAGCTGGGACTGAAGGACAGACAGACAGGTGGATGATACAGACAGACAGTCAGACAGACAGGTGGATGATACAGACAGACAGGTGAATGATACAGACAGTCAGACAGACAGGTAGATGATACAGACAGACAGTCAGACAGACAGGTGGATGATACAGACAGACGGGTGAATGATACAGACAGACGGGTGGTTACCGGGGTTTGGTGGCGTCCCAGGTTCCCCTCCAATCAGCTGGCTGGGCTACTTCAAAGCGGAGTGATCCTATTGGTGGACGGGCATACGGGACTCCCAGGAACTGAACCACCGTCTTCCTGTCTGAACCCAGGGCTGTTTCCACGGCAACACCCTGCAGGGTCCCATGACCCGGGATGGAGACAGATGTAACCAACGGCAACCGCTCTGGAGAGGAAAAAATTAGCACGTGGACGCGGCGGGAATCAAACTCAGTAACTGTGCGGTTCTCTGCTGTGAATGGCTCACCTGTCCTCAGGTACACCTGGGGGGCGGGCTCTCTGATGAGCAGTCTGCAGGAGGAGGTGGGGCCCGGCGAGCTGGGGGCGGAGCTCAACCCACAGGCTGTGGTATCCGGGTAGAGGATGCAGCGAGTGGCGGACTCCACCTCACTGAGTGACACTGCGACACAAGACTCCGCCTCCTGACAGGCTGAAACAAGAAGTAAACAAGAAGTAAACAGGAGGTAAACAGGAAGTAAACAAGAAGTAAACAGCAGGTAAACAGGAAGCAGAGGAGCGTCAGCGGTGGGCCACTTCCTGTTTGATGTAACTAGAGGAAGGTAAAGTACAGCACAAAGATTAGCCTGAGCTGCGTTTTATTAGCGGTGGTTACCATGGAGACACCAGTCTCTGGTCTTGTCGCGGTCAGTGGCGATGTCACGGCTCACGTGGATGACATCATACATGGAGACAGAGGGGTCGACGAGGACTGATGAGTCAGAGAGGAGAGTCCACTGATCCACAGACACTGAGGGACACAAATACTGCAGCATTAGTCTCACTGGACTGTAGACATCGTAGTAATGGAGCTATGAGCTGTATTAGTATTATTAGTATTATTAGTATTATTAGTATTATTAATATTATTAGTATTAGCAGTAGTGGTAATAGTTGTCGTTGTGCTCGTAGTTTTCAGTCTTACCGTTGATTCGGGGCAGGTTGAACGGAGGACAGAGAGCAGCAGCAGAACTCCACTGATTCACTGAACACAAACACACTGTGACTCTCGACTGTAATCATGTGGCACATTTACACTGATAATAATAAACATAATATCTGTGTGTGTGTGTGAGTGAGTGTGTGTATTCAGTACCAGGTTTCTGGTACCAGCCGAAGGGGTCCGGTGTGGTCTTCACAACAGACGGTCTGCAGTCTTGAGTCCTCCAGGTCGTCGTGTCATCCTCACCGCAGGTCTGAACCCCGAGACTGATCAGAGACAGACACACCACGTCTGCAGCTGCAACACGCAGTCATATTGATTAGTATTGATCTGTTTATGAACAAAATATATGAAATATATTCTACACCCTTGTTTACTGTCGTATCTCTAGATTGTTTATAACTGTGGCATGTGTGCAGCACTTTGAGTGGTCGGGGAGTCTAGGAAGTACATTTTGTTTGTTAGCTCTGTTAGCTCTGACTACCAGCTTGCTGTTCCTGCTACAATGTGGAGGCCACGCCCTGAGAGGGAGGGAGTTTGCAGAGCTGATGGGTGGAGTTAAAGAACACCTACATGAACAAAACAAGAATCAGACGCGGTTACCATGGTTACCTGCCGATTTGGTGTCTCGGACGAAGCCGATGCCACGGCAACAAGGATCCTTGTCACAGCGCCGTTCACACGCCATGAACCTGAACACACACACACACACACACACACTTTATACTTCCATATCCTACATTAGTTTTTACTGCAGTTCCTGTTGCAGCAGTGAGAATCAATGTATTATATGTGTGTATATGTGTGTGTGTGTCAATGTGTGTGTGTCAGTGTGTGTGTGTGTGTTACCCCTCAGACAGTGGTGTGTTTCCTCTCAGACTGACTCGGCTGCGTACAGAGTAAGAAACCATTTTCTGGAAGGAAACTCGCTCATAGAAACTCTTCACTGGTCCAGACAGGTTGACTGGAAACACATACACACACACACACACACACACACACGCACGCACACTCACACATCACATTAGTTGTTCTGTAAATGTTTGAGTGTCTTTAGGTGGCGCTCCTTCCTGTGTCTGTTTAGCCATGGAGGCTATCACTGCTCATGATGACTGTTGTTTACCTGAACTGATATTTCTCTGCATGAAAATGTAAACTTGTGTTTGTTGAATATTTGGAATGATGTATTTGTATGTTGTTGTTTCTCTTCCACTGTATGGGTCTAAGAGAGAAAGCAGCAGACCTTCCTTTATCGGAGATAAATGAATCAATTATTCTTATTTTATTATCACTGCGCCTTCCCAACATCAAGAATGGTGCAAATTCTGAATGACAGATGTAACAAGACGAGAGAGGGAAGTTTCTGTTAGCTCAGCACAGAAAAAGCCTGTAGAAATGAGAAATCAAGAGAGTACTTGTACTTTTGAGTACATTTTCACTTTTACTTAAGTAAAGTACCAGTACTTCCACTTTTCTGGTCTGTTCACACAAGTATCTGCACTTCTACTTGAGTAGAGTGTGCTTTCACCACCTCTGGTGGAGGCAAAATGGTTCAAAATCACTGCAAACGTGGCTCCAAACAGGAAAAGAAGTGTGGACCAGAAGGACTCTTTTTTTCACTAAATTACACCCACCAATAAATTCTCTTCTCACTAGGAATGAACCTTCTTCCTGTGTGAGCTGTTTGTAGCTGAATAGGGTCGGTCATAATGCTGGTACTGGGAGAGACTGATATTGTCTGGGTTAGAGGATTCAGACAGTGTTTACCCTTCTTGCTGTAGGTGTTGTTGGGTGTTATGTCCAGCAGGGGGCGACAGGGTCGTCTCAGAGGTTTATCGTACGCTCCACAAACTCTGCTGTCCGGATACAACGAGCAGCTGAAGAACGCTGCAGAGTCTGTGTCTCTCAGGTCAGCGACGGAGCACTGCTGCTCAGCATCGCAGCCTGAAACACACAAACAACAACAAGAAACAACATATAGCGACACATGAGGAAATAGTAGTGCTGACCCCTAATGGTCCACTTAATTGTTCAGAGTCCCAGTGACACTTTCCATCAGTCTGACTGTCTCAGAGAAACCAAACTAACCTTAAACTGCTTTATTTCAGTGAAGCTGAAAGTTAGTTTGGCTTCATCTTAATATGCCGTGCACCGATTTTGGTGAAGATTAGATGAAATATTTGCCAAAAGAAGCAAAAAAAATGTCTAAAAATCTATGCCCTGTATTTACAGCACTGTAAGTCTTCAGTCTTCTTGCTTGTTGTTCTGACACATTCATACACATACTTTTTCTGTTAGCGTTTAACAGGAGGCTGTTCAAATATAGAAATTTAAATCATTAAATTAATATCATGACAATTAGTCAACTATTGGCTTTACTCAACTACTACTAGTCAGCTAGGACAATCTTTAGTCGGGGGCAGAACTAGATATCACACAAGATGTCTATTGTTTGTTAGAGTATGTGACGTACGCGTTAGGCACCAGAGCAGCGCCTGCTGGGAGTCGTAGTTCCTCTTGTTGAGCCAGAAGGAAAGAGTGGGGAGTTTCCTCTGAGGATCCACAAGGACGTTGTCCTCAGAAAGCGACTCAAACTTCATCTGTACTGATTCTGAACATAAATACACAAAAGCAACACTGTCACAAATATGTGGTCAATCCAGCTGCAAGCAAGTGCATTTATCTGACAGCTTTTTACAAACAAACATATGAAGAGTTTATAAAATGTCCCTTAATCAATTATTTCAGTGGTTCCCAACCTTTCCACTTAAGGGACCCCTTTTCTGTCACTGAGTAAACTGATGACCCCTGACTGACTAATGGACGCAAACAGTAAACACAATAACTGCAGGACGTTTGTGTAAAACAAGATATTTGGATGAATTATGAGCAGATTATTTCCTGTAAATTTAACATCAGTTTTCCTGATATTTTTTAGGAACTTTCTATACAATTCTCTCTGCATTATGTAATATTATGTATAATTCAGACTTTTTCAGGCTTTTTTTTTTGACACAGTTTGTTTTCTTCTCCCTGACACTATTGCTCTTTTGTGGTTTTCTAATGCAGGACAAGGCTGGATTTCAGAGATGAAAGCTCTGTCAATATAGAATAATCTTAACTTACTACTTAACTTTAAAAAATACTATTTCATTTTATTTTCTTCACAGAAATGAATGCAATGCTGAGATATAAGCCTAATATTGTGTATATTGTGTAGTTTTCCACCCTTTAACATCAACAAGGCTCCAAACCCCTAGTAGGGGGCCGACATTGAGGTTGGGAGATACTGAATAACTTCTGTTATGAATTGGTGCTATACAAATAAAATTGAATTGAATTGAATTGAATTATCTCATGGTTCCAGAAGGTTTGGTAACTGAATTTATTTCTCACTATTTTCAGAACAAATGAAACTTGAAAACAGTTCAGAGCTGATACGAACCATCCAGAGGAGGACTGAGTTCTGCTGCCACACAGGAAGAGGAAGCCGAGCCACCAGCTGCTGACTCAGCATCTGACAAACAACAACAAGCACTGAGATACAAACACTATAAATCATAGCTTCATTATCTTTAGTCGACAGTAACAGTGACTCAGCTAAAGGTCTGTGAGCTCACTTATTAAACTGTTGGACTGATTTTTGAGGACAGGGTTTTGAGACATCGTAGATGTATCAGGTATCAGGTCTCTCCAGGTGTGATCACAACACAACCTAATCAATCACATCATCTAATCCACAAATTTTGCAAATCATTGCAGTTCCTGAACCTATTCCTTAACCAGTTCCTGGACCAGTTCCTGAACCAGTTCCTGGACCTGTTCCTGAGCCTGTTCCTGAGCCTGTTCCTGAGCCTGTTCCTGAACCTGAACCTGTGTCCATTTGGGTCCTCTTCCTGCTACCTCACACAAACCTGTTGACAATAAAGGACTAAGTGTTTCCAGGTACCTGTGTTCAGGTAGACAGCCTGGAAGCTGATGATGGAGGCCTGGTAGTCCTTCTTGTTCTTACTGTCAGCCGGCAGAGCCGAATCAGCTGGACAGACAAACACCAGACAAACAAACATGGTCAACAGGAAACAGACTCGCTGACTGTCGCTGTATGTAGTTGTGACTTCGGTTTCTTACTGATGGTGAACTTTTGTCCTCCAAAGTCGAACACGAAGCTCCTCTGCTGTTCGTTGTAGGTTAGCCCTGCCCCACAGATACGATTGGCTGTTCCCTGTCCAATCACATCCCAGTCCTGGTCCCCGCACATCAAGACTGACGGAGCTCTCAGCCAACCACAGAGCAGAGACCCTGAGAGGGGAGGGGCTCCAAGGTTTCATTCAATAATTCACTCATTCATCAAATCCAACATTTTATGAACATTTTCATCTATTCTGTTCTTTTATTCTGTTCCTTAATGTGCTCACTCAAATCAGTCTTTCATTCTCCCATTAATTTAGGCGCCCAGTTCACTCAGTGTACTCACTAATTCATTCACCCTATTCATTCCCCTGTGCTTCACTCACTCACTCACTCACTCACTCGACGTGCACTCTGTGTCTCCGTGGTAACTGACCTCCGTTCAGGCTGTTCTGGTTGAGGATGAATCCGTGGCAGCAGGCGTCGCGGCTGCAGCCGTCCTGACAGAAGCGGTGAGCGTCGGAGAGCGAGGTCCGTCTGGAGGAGAACACCTGGGTCCTGAACACACCTGAGACCGCCTTCATCATCCTCATCCTCACAAAACTCTGCTGCTGCTGCTGCTGGGACGAAGACTCTGCCCCTGAGACACACACACACACAGACACACCTGAACACCTGAACAGTAATGTATGAGTGTGTGTTTGTTGCCGTGGTTACAGTACCTTTCTTCCTGATGACCAGAAGATCTGAGGCTCCGCCCCTCACCTTCACCGAGCAGCTCAGCCAATCAAACAGCTTGGACTCAGGATTACCCAGAAATCCACTGGTCTGAACAAAATAAAATGTTTAATCAACTTTTACGAGCACAAACACAACGGTTTAGTGTGTGTGTGTAAGTGTGTACCTGCTGGGAGGTATTGCAATGTGTGTTCAGTGTGTGTGTGCTGTACAGTTCACACTGAGTCTGTCTGTTGAAGAGCGCCACATGGTGGCAGGACAGCTCCACTGCACACGCTGAGAGAGAGACGACAGACAAACAACGTTATGAAGCCTCCAAGCTCCGACCTCTGACCTTTAAAGCACCGCTAATCTGTCACAGTCGCTGGTTAGTCGACTTTATGACCTTTGTTAGCATAGCCCTGATCAACCAAACTCCATTCAGAAAACAAGCATTTTAAAAGTTGTTTGTTTATTAATTCAGACTTTTTGCAAAGTTTCATCATGTAGTTATTTAAAGTACTCTTTGTTCACTCATGTGACAAACATTTGTATGTAACTCTATTATTGTGTGTGTGTGTGTGTGTGTGTGTGTTACCTTTGATGCAGGTTGTGAGGTCAGAGGTCATTGTTTGCAGGACTTCAGTGTCTTCAGCACCGAAAATCAGATATGATCCAGGAACAGCCTGAAACCTGCTGAGAACTGCACAGCACAACAAGGTTATTACAGCTTACTAAAACCAAACTCAAACTCAGTTTAGTTCACTAAAATAAGAATAAAACTGACTCAAACAATATTGTGTGCTTACAAAATGAACAAAAATAAAATAAAAACATACAGAGAATGTCGTTAGCTTTGTTTTTTTATCAACAAAAAACTGAATAAAACTGATAAAAAGAACAGCGGCTCTCTCATTGGCTGCTGAGATGTCACCTGAGCACTCGTCATCAGTCAGTGGCTCGTCACTGTTGGTCCAGTCAAGCCCCGCCCCCTCGCTGTCGACACACCTCCACCTGCCAGACAGGAAGTCAGGCTGCGCCGACAGGAAGTCACCTTGCTCCGAACAGCGCAGGCCCCGCCTCTGACACTCGGTCACACCTGACACACACACACACACGTAAACAAGTTTCAGAACAAAAGCCTTTTAAAACCTGTTTGAAACAGCGTGAATGTGCTTCTAGTGACTATGTAAACCGTCATTTTGTAGATTAGCTGAGAGGGAGGAGCTAGCAGAACTGAAGGGTGGTGTTCCTTAAAGCTTTCATTTTGTTCCGGTACTGGCGGCCCCTGTGGAGAAAAGCGGTAGTGTTTCTGCTCCTCGTTTTATTGATTCTGACTCACATTGATTGGCAGATGATGCTCCAGCTGGTGAGGAGCCTCTGGGACACTTGTTGCAGAAGTCCTGCCCTTCCTCATCCTGATAGGTTCCCTCGGGACACAGAAGACACGCCCCCTCCCTGGAGAGACTCCCAGCTGGACAAACGACTGTGAGATCAGAGACAGAAAGTCCGTTCAGTGTCTATCAGCGGGACCTACCTGAGGTACGTCGGTCACCGACCGACATAAACCAACTCACCGCAGCCATCGCTGTCACTGTCCAGGTGGAAACCCCGGGAGCAGCCAAAGCTTGGTGTTGTCGTGGAAATCAGTTTGGGTTCTGATGTAAGCGTGGACCGGATATTACCCAGAAGTCCCCGAACCCCCTCCAGAAGTCTGGACTCATTCAGAAACAGACCTAAAGAACACGTCAAAGATGGGTTTATATGTATCAATGACTTTTTATTGCTTTTGATTTCCAATTTCAACACCAGCTAACATGATGATGCTGACTGCAGTTCACTGAATGACCACTGGTGGCGCTGCTAACTACAGTTTAATGACACTATAGAAGTCCTGTTAACCAGTAACAGTTTTGTTTTCCTTTGTACAGGATCTTCCTCACTGCTCACCGACGTCGTGGAGGTCGGGGAGGTCAGAGGTCGGGAGGTCAGACAGGTCGGCGGTCCATCTGACCGTTAGCTTCAGCTGGTCATCACCGTTACACTGCAGACGCAGCGACGAGTCGTCACACAGCGACACCGAGCGACCTGACGTGGGAAGCTACAAACACGCAAATAAATACACAGGTTAGTTTTACTGGGAACATTTCACTGAGTTTTACTGAGATTACTGCTCACCTGTGCAGAGCAGAGCCCCCTGCTGGTCATCGTGTTGAACAACAGAGACTGTAAACTGCTGATCTGAGAGCAGGACGACGACAACAACCAGAGCTGAGAGGACGACACCGACTGTAGAGGCTGAGAGACTGAACACAGACACAGAGTCAGATAAGAGTTTTGTTTAGAGATTCCTGTCATGC
>JAGRRF010012897.1:28375237-28388954 GCA_019097615.1 Morone chrysops
GTGTGTCTCTGTGTGTGTCTCTGTGTGTCTCTGTCTGTCTGTCTCTGTGTGTCTCTGTCTGTCTGTCTGTCTGTGTGTGTCTCTGTCTGTCTGTCTGTCTGTCTGTCTGTGTGTGTCTCTGTCTGTCTGTCTGTGTGTGTCTCTGTCTGTCTGTCTGTGTGTGTCTCTGTCTGTCTGTCTGTCTGTGTGTGTCTCTGTCTGTCTGTCTGTGTGTGTCTCTGTCTGTCTGTCTGTGTGTGTCTCTCTCTGTCTGTCTGTCTGTGTTTCAGGCTGCAGGACGTTGTTCTCTCTGCGACTCAGCTGAGGATGGAGTTACAGCAGTCTTACAACATCTTAGTTCAACATCTGAAGAAGAGGATGGAGGACATTTTAGAAGACATCAAGGTAAAGCTTCACAAAGGCTGTCAATACAGGATCAATATCATCTATACAGATACAGTGTATACTGATCAATAATCAATAAAGATACAGTGTGTGTGAGATGTTACCATAGGCTGAGGTCACTCTGACAGTGTGTCTGTGTGTGTGTTTACTGTGTGTGTTTACTGTGTGTGTGTACTGTGTGTGTGTACTGTCTGTGTTTACTGTGTGTGTGTTTACTGTGTGTGTGTATACTGTGTGTGTGTGTGTGTACTGTGTGTGTGTGTACTGTGTACTGTGTGTGTGTACTGTGTGTGTGTACTGTGTGTGTGTATACTGTGTACTGTGTGTGTGTGTGTACTGTGTGTGTGTGTGTGTACTGTGTGTGTGTGTGTGTACTGTGTACTGTGTGTGTACTGTGTACTGTGTGTGTGTGTGTACTGTGTGTGTGTACTGTGTACTGTGTGTGTGTACTGTGTGTGTGTGTGTGTACTGTGTGTGTGTGTACTGTGTACTGTGTGTGTGTGTACTGTGTACTGTGTACTGTGTGTGTACTGTGTACTGTGTGTGTACTGTGTACTGTGTGTGTGTACTGTGTACTGTGTGTGTGTACTGTGTACTGTGTGTGTGTGTGTACTGTGTGTGTGTGTGTGTACTGTGTGTGTGTGTGTGAGCAGATGGTGTCGCAGTCGGAGCAGGTTCTGATCCAGCAGAGGATGAGGAAGCTGAAGCAGCTGCAGCAGAATCAGCAGTCGCTGACTGAGACGGCAGAAAAAGCCCGAAAGACCGACGACCTGCTGACTCTGCTGTCGCACACGGTTCAGGTAGATCCACCGCGCTACCCTCACCTGATACCGGTCCTGATACCTGCACACAGCCCCTCAGTTCATCCCGTCTGAAACAAGCCCCGCCCACTGGCTTCTGATTGGCCGACGGGCAGCACCCAGTGCTCTGGGCTCTGACACAGGAACACAACTCCCACCCAGTCTCATTGTAGTCCTCCTCGTACGAGGTTCTGGATCAGTCCGACTCAGGCACATAGGAACCAAACGGATCCAGTTTTAACCGGGTCGTGTTTTTCCGTCTGCAGGTTAAATCTCAGCTGAAGGAGCTCCTGGATCAGGACTCGTCTCCTCCTCAGACCATGTCCGTGATGAACGTCGTCACTGATTCGGACTCTCTGAGGACCCTGTTCAGTTTCGGTAAGCGGAGACATTATTGGTTAAAACATCAACGACATTAAAGCTACAGAACCAACGAGGACGTACGGAACAACAACGGTAGACTCACCATAACCAGAGCTGATGGCCGTTAAAACCACTGCGAGTAAAGAACCTTGCTCCTCTCCCGTCCTGGAAGAGGCCAGCTGCTGGGCTAATCTGAGGCGACCACATTTTGAATATAAAGAGATCGGTCGGGCGCCCGGTTAGCTCAGTCGGTAGAGCTGGCCACACATGTCTGGGTTGCTGCAGCGGCCCGGGTTCAAATCCGACCTGTGGCCCTTTGCTGCGTGTCATCCCCTCTCTCTGCCCCCCTTTCCTGTCTGTCTTCAGCTGCCCTGTCTAATAAAGGCATGAAAAGGCCCAAAAAAAACGGTATCGGCCGTCCACTAATCAGAAGGCTGCTGACAGTTTAGCATTTAGCTGTTTGGCTCATGAAGAAGCCACTTCCTGTTGATGGAGGAACAACAGGAACGGAGGAAGTTGAGCGAGTCTCGCTCACATGTGATTGGAGCAATAAAAAGGGGGCAGGACTTATGTATCACTAATGAGATAGTAGGCTGCCTGTAGTTTTTAATAAGTAAACTTTATTATTATCAACCACCCAGATTAAAGCTTTAACACACAACAGGAACTGACTCCAGCGGGCCCAATGAGGACGTGTTTAACGTCAGAGTTTACTGTTTGACCCCGGTGACACACATTCATTCATCACATTCATCCAGCGTTCTGATTGGCTCCTGATGAGCGCTGTTTACATGTGCTGATTGGATGTTTCTGTTTCCAGGTAAACTTAATGTTTCCTGGGTGCCGTTCTCCGTCTCTCCAACCTCCAGTCAGAGCAGAGACACTCCAGCCTCCTCCTCCTCTCTCCCTCCCACCTCCCTCACACTCCTCCCCCAAACCAGCACTACCTTTAACTCCCTCGTTCCACCGTCTCCAACCAGCTGCTCTACATTAATGTCTTCGTCCAACCTATCCCGTGCTCCTGTGACCGCTGCCGCCCCCTCCAGCCGACACCCGTCGTCCTCCACTGCGGAGGCGTTGTCTCTCCTGGGGAGGGACCCAACACAGAGACAGACGAACCAACCTTTCAGTTTGGGTTTCTACTCGTCGGCCGGTCCGTCTCCGTCCTGCATGGTCGTCAAAGTCACCCAACCGTCGGTGGGTCCGAACCAACGGGCCACTCCCGGTCCGCCGCAACCTGCCGGCGTCCTGCTGACAAACGGTCCCACTGTGTACCGGATGTCCTACGTGCCTGAGTTCCTCAGTCCGGCTGCATCCAATCAGCTGTGTGTTCCAGCTGCGCCTCCCCCCACCACCCGCTCTCTGCCCTCCGTTCAGCTCCTCCCCAAACCCAGTGAAACTACCTCACCTGTCCCAGACCATCACACTACAGCGCAGAAGAGATTGTTCCATCTGCTGTCCCCTCCCTCCTCCTTCTCTCTCACTCTTTCTACCTCCTCCTGTCTTTCACCCTCCTGTGGGACCCTCCCTCAAACCGAGAACACCTGTGACTCACCTGTTCCGGTCCACTGTCCGTCTACATCAGGGTCTCCGTCCAGTCAGTCTGATGCTCCCGGGACGTCGACCACCAATCAACATCCGTCCTGTGGCACTCTGAGGACGTCTCACCCGGAGGAGAAGCGAACTCAGGTGTTGTCCACCTCAGTGATCGCCACAGGAAACCAGATCTCTGTCGGACCGGGCCCCCCAGCGCCCCCCAGCGTCCCTCTGTCCTGCTCCGCTCTGAACCACCAGCCTCAGAGTCCCGTGGTGAGGGCGGTGGCGGACTCCGCCTGTGACCGCAGCGTGCAGCAGGTCGCAGCGAGGAGGCAGGAGCCTGCAGAGAACGAACCGACGTCCACCGTGTCTGAAGAAACCGAGCCTGCTGGGAAACCGCCTGCAGCTGAGGAACCAAGCTCTGTGATTGGACGGCCGGACTGCAGTCTGAGCCAATGGCAGCCCACAGTGCCTCTGTTCAGACTGCCTGTGTCTATGCCCCCCCCCGGGTGTCCCCTCCCTGGGTTTCGTCTGGTCCTCGGCGACGCAGAAGATGAGATTTACCTGGAAGAGATGAGTGAGGACTCTCAGGTAGGAAGCTGACCCCCCCCATGTTCAGTGTCTGTACAATGAAGTAATAACTAACAGTACTATGAGCCAGAACCTACGGAAGCCCTGAAAGGCAAGTGGTCTGATTTGATTTTCCTAAGTTTGTAAAAACAAAGAGTCTTTGCTTCAGGACTTTCATTGTTAGATGTTTTTTTCAAACTTGCTCAGAAGAAACAAATACTGTCTTTATTATGTTCCTGTTTTAAAAAGAAGTGGATAACCTGCAGTTTATACACAGCTGAGTGTGAGACAGGCGGAGATCAGTGAGCAAAGATGGATGATTTCATATCCGTAAGGCTTTCTTGATTTTAAGGGGTGTAAGGGTGTTAGGTACCAGCTGTTCTAATCACTGAGTGTCCAGCAGTGTCCTCGGGTAACCAATCAGACGCTCCGCTCTCTTTCAGTCTCATGATGGTGATGATGTCACAGATGATGTCATGGAGCCGCCGCCGTCGCCGGAGTCTCCTGTGACTCTGGTGATGGTTTCCTGCTCCGCCTGCGGATCAGCCAACGCCTCCATCATCTGCTCAGCCTGCGGGCGAGGGTTCCACCGAGACTGCCACGTTCCCCCTGTGGGGCCCCACATGTGGTAACCACCAATAATCAGTCATCAATATATCAATATATAACAAAACAACAACAACAACATCAACTGTCTGTCTGTCTGTCTGTCTCACAGGTCAGAGTGGATCTGTTCTCTGTGTCAGGACCTGTCAGACCCCTCAGACCCCTACAGCTCTGACAGACCACAAAGACCTCAGAGTCCCTGTCTGGGTCTGCAGGACCAGAGGGTCAGAGTGCACACACACACACACACTCTCTCTCTCTCTCTCTCTCTCTCTCTCTCTCTCTCTCTCTCTCTCTCTCTCTCTCTCTCAACACACACACACACACACACACACACACACACACACACTCACACATTGGCATTAAACCATGAATCTCTCTCTCTCTCCCCCATCCTGCTGTTCCAGTTATTGTAAAATATTCACAGGGTGGGTTAGCTCTCTCTCTCTCTCTCTCTCTCCCCCTCTCCTGCTGTCTCTCTCTCTCTCTCTCTCTCTGTCTCACTCACTCACTTCTCTCTCTCTCTCTCTCTCTCTCACACACACACACACACAGAGATAAAATGCCTTAAGGTGCTTATAATAATTCAAGCTGAGTAACAGTTTGTGTGTCCTGGAACATGTGACGAGCTGCACACTGACAGTATTATACAGTATGTTCTCTTAAAGAGAGTCCTCTGTGTGCCACCAGAGGGAGCTCTCCTCAAACCCTGTCAGTTAAATCACTGTTCCCTGTGTGTGTGTGTGTGTGTCACAGAGGTGTGAGAGTCTGCTGCTGTATCTGAAGGTGGAAGGCTGCAGTCGACTGTCTGAGGTCAGTTTGCTCTCTTTCCTTCCTCAGCCACCGGTACCTGTATTACCTGATTGGATCGACTGTATTGAGCTTTATTGATGGTGATGATGATGGTGATGATGTCGTTTCAGTCCGGTTTCGTTTGGTCTCAGCTGACGTTGTTGTCGGAGCGTCTGACTCTCCACCGTCGTCCTTCGTATCAAACAGCTGCTGAGTTCCTTTCCGACATCTGGATTCTGCTCAGAGACGCAGAGGTCAGATACAACAATAATAACAACAATAACAACAATAATAACAACAATAACAACAATAATAATATAATGTTGTGTTCTTCCATCAGTGACTGACACTACAGTCAGCTGATCATTGTTGTATTATTGTTTTATCAGTTACTAATCAATAACTCTGTTCTACCCAAATGGAACTGACACCCCAACAGCCTCGTCAGTGTTCATTTATGGATTCCAGTAAAGTAAAAAAATATTATATTATATTATATTATATTATATATATATATATATATATATATATATATATATATATATAATATAATTATTATATATTTAGTATTATTATATATAATTATTGCCTCCGTAGAATCAGATCAATCAGGCTGCTTTATCAAACACAACTACACACAACAACAATTCACCCGTTTATTGATGCCAAGCAACACAGACACTGAGCTCATTGTTCACATTGACTGTAATTCATTCATTCATTCATGTTATTAGACGTTCTGTGTTTATAAGTTCAGGACACGCCTCCGTCCTCATGCTGACTGCTGATTGGCTCTCTGATCTGTTTCCAGGACGACGACATCTCGAACAAACTGCGGGACAGTTTTCAGAGCAGGTTGACGCAGACGTTCAGTTCCGAGCTTCATCCTTCAGTCCTGATGCCAAAGACCAACGGCGAGGTCAGAGGTCACGCAAAGGGGTCAGAGGTCGCATCGCAGGAACAGGAAGTGGTCACCAGAGAGTTCCTGCTGAGCACCGTGAGGAAGAGGCTGAGAGACTTCCTGTCGGGGCCACGAGGACCGAAACGGACAAAGACGGACAAAGCGCCTGAACGGGACGACCTCTGACCTCTGACCTCCCGACAACCAATAACTGAAGTTCAAACGTGATTTTCCTTTACGAGGATGTAAAATGAAACTTTTGGAAGCGTTTTCAAACAATATTCAACTTTTGGTCTTTTGATGGTTTCTGAGAACTTTTAGTGAAGACCATGTTTATGGTTGAGAGCCCCGAACGTACTCTTACTGTGGTTGGAGTTGTGGCATCATTTTATACATTTCCACAAAGCTCAGCAATCTGATTCATTCTGGTTTCAACACTGTAAACTGAACATTTAAATAAAGTTCCTACGCATCCTGGAAAACCTGGAATACCTGGAAGTGTATTAAATTACGGAGGAGGTCGGGACCACCACTAGGGGTCGCCAAAGCTTTACAGAAAACATTAAACATAAACACACAGTGGAAAAGACTTACTGTGTGTTTATGTTTACAGTAAACATTTATTGTGTATATTATCATTTAATATGTAAACATTATATTTGATCTATTCAGTTATTATTATTATTATTATTATTATTATTATTATTATGATCGCAGTGTACAGAGCTTCAATTCAATTCAGTTTTATTTGTATAGCGCCAATTCATAACAGAAGTTATCTCAGGACACTTTTCAGTCTCTGATCAACAGCCTCGTCCTGCGTCAGAAATCAATCAGCTGATAGATCAATAATCAATAAACAGTGAATCTGTCAGAAAGAAGAATATAAAGTCTGGTTGTTAAAATGATAAAAATACAGAATACAGAGAATGGATCAATATATCAGGAAAACTCATCTGTGATCAGTATTCACAGGAAATAATCAAACTACTCACTGTTTGTGTTCATTGATCAGTTGATCAGCTCTTATTGATACTGATCAATAGGAAATATAATAGAGTCTGTAGAGTCCTGAAGAGGAGCGGGAACCCTGAGGTTCACAGCTGGGTCTCTGGTTAGGTTGCAGGTTGCTCTTTCAGCCAACAGGGGGCAGCAGCTCTGTGAGGAAGCTCAGTCCCCGCCCACAGGGTCTATATAAAGAGCTGCCAGAGACCAGGACCTGCACAGGGACCAGAGGCAGGGCTGACTGTCAGCTGAAAACCCTCTTGTAGACCAGATCGTGCAGTCCTGATGGTGGTGCAGGTGAGCGGCAGCGTGGACGCGATGGAGGGGAACCAGCAGAGACTGGAGGTCAACATCCTGCTGCTGGGAGCTCGCAGCGTCGGGAAAACTGGTACGGAAACCCCTCAGACTGGACTCTTTATCTGGACTCAGGTCTTCGTCCTGCAGGTTCACGATGAGGTCCATCAGTTAGACAAGTTCGGGGGGGGGACGGGGTTATAGGTGCTTCCTCCTGTAACGGCTGACAGGTTAGTAACTGTAACTGTCTCAGCCACTGACCTCCGACCTGTACTCAATGTAAGGATCCTTACTGATACCAGAGCCGTACCACGGATTGAACTCACTCGACCCTGACTAACCACAGACTGTCAGTGAATGACACTTCCTGTCAGACCATTTCACAATAAAATGTCAGTTTGTGTTGTAGCATGTTCGTTTGACAAAAGAACCACAAACACCCGAACTCTGTTTCATATGAATGACCTGTCTCTCTCTCTCTCTCTCTTTGTCTCTCTGTCTGTCTCTGTCTCTGTCTCTCTGTCTGTCTGTCTCTCTGTCTGTCTCTTTCTCTCTGTCTCTCTCTCTCTCTCTCTCTGTCTGTCTCTCTCTCTCTCTTTGTCTCTCTGTCTGTCTCTGTCTCTCTCTCTCTGTCTGTCTGTCTCTCTCTGTCTGTCTGTCTGTCTGTGTCTCTCTCTCTCTCTGTCTGTCTCTCTCTCTCTCTGTCTCTCTCTCTGTCTGTCTCTCTCTCTCTCTCTTTGTCTCTCTCTCTCTGTCTGTCTCTCTGTCTGCAGCTCTCACCGTCAGATTCCTGACCCGGAGGTTTATCGGCGAGTACGGGGACATCGGTGAGGAACAAACACAGTTTTCTGATTTCATGTTGGTCATAAAAAAAAACTGATGTATTAAACATGTTTGTTTGTTTGTTTGTTTCAGAGTCTGTTTACAGTCGAGTCGACCGGATTGACGGTCAGGAGATCTGCTTCAACATCTGGGACACACAGGTTAGAAACACACACACACACACAGAGTTCAGTTCAGTTGTTATTGGTTAAAATGTTTAATATTCCGTTTTAGTGTTTCATTATATGGAGGTTGTTTGTTATAGTAGATATATAGTATGTATTTATATAGTTATTATATATAATAATATCCCAGTAATGTCCCAGTTAAAGGCGCCCTACAGGTCGTACTTTAAGACGTAACACGAGGAGAGATGTTTTGAATAAATGTTTCTGGTTGGTTCTCAGGACGGTGAGAAGACTCCGCCCCTCAGTGACAAACAGCTGCAGTGGGCTGACGGCATCGTCCTGGTCTACAGTATCTGCGACCGCCGCAGCTTTGACGTGGTCCACCAGCAGCTGCAGCAGATCCGTCGCAGCCGGAAGCCGTCGTCTGTTCCTGTCGTCATCGTGGGGAACAAACGGGACCTCCGGCGCCACCGCACTGTCTCCGGCGAGGAGGGACGACTCCTCGCTCTGTCCCACTGCTGCGACTTCTTCGAGGTGTCGGCCGCAGAGACGTACCACGGCGCCATGTTGGTGTTCCACCGGCTGGTCGACCTCGTCCAGGAGAGCCGCGCGCTCAGGAAGAGCTCGGCCGGCGTCCGAAGCATCGTGCGGAGCATGTCTGCTGTGTTTGGAAAGAAGCGTGCCGAGTAGACGAGGAGAACTCGACGAAGAGATTGTGGCGAGGAGAACTCGTCTGATGTCACAGTGACATCAGCGGGAAGACTTCCTGTCCGTGGCTCCATGAAGACAGGTCAAAGGTCAGAGACGTGAGGGACAGAGGCAGGTCGACTGTAAAAGAAGGTGTTTGGTTTCAGAGCGAGCCATTGTCATGGCAACGGCTGGCCACTATTGGATGGATTGTGATGCAGTGTGTTCATTCATGTTCCCCTCAGGATGAACTCGTTATTGATCCTCTGACACTGCTGCACTCTGTGCTAACATTAGCTTAGCATGCAACAATAAGCTAAACTAACATAGTTAGCATTAGTTAGCATTGGAAGGTCACTGGTCTCCAACCGTGCTGCCTCCAGTGGACGCCAGCAGGACTGTTTCAGGGTCCGATCAGTATCAGATGACTGACGGCACCGATCCACATATTGATCCAGAGACAATCAACGTGTAATAATGCAGTTTTAAAGCCACATCGAGTACTGTAGCAGTATGCGAGATTTATAAATGTTACTTTAAAGGTCCAGTGTGAAAGATTTAGTGCCATCTAGTGGTATAGTTGCAGAATGCAACTCCCTCGCTTCACCCTCCCTTTCCAAGCACAGAGGAGAACCTGTGGACCTTTAGGAGTTTTTCAGTAAAGGTTGTCAGTGCAGCGTTTTGTGTTGTCTCTTCATATTAATATATTATAGTTATACTGGCTTTTGTTTTCTGACCAATGTTCGGGGGGGTCGGTACTCTGAGTTAGACGTACAGATGGAGCTGCACCATGAGCTCAACCGTTTTAGGCTCCACACACCAAACGTGTGACATTCAGGGCTGGGAGCTCTGCATTAGTGAACAGAATCAGCAGATCTCCAAACTCAGGTATCAGAACAGGAAGTGGATCAGTGCCTCTCTTGGTGTCCCTGGAGGGTTTTACTGGTTGTAATGGATCAGTAAATTCCACCCTGGCTGATGAAACCGTCAGTTTATATCTCGCTCTGTAAGTTCTGTAAGTTCTGTACGTTCCAGTGTTTTTTACTCATTAAAATCTTAATTAATAAAATGAGTCTGTTTTTTATTCTGACACAAGCACACTCAAGTCAAGTTTTTTTAAAGTCCATGAAACTTTATTTAACCACGTCTGTCAGTCACATGTTGGAAAAGATGATGATGATGATGAGGATGATAATTAAGGTTGAGTGAATATTTGGTACAGATAGTGTTTTTATCCAATAAGTAAAATGTGTTAATACTTTAAACTTTTATTGTTTCTCTTGTGATCAATAACATCGCTCTGAAGATCAATTCTGATAAATAAAGCAACTTCTGATCAACCAGATCAGGTTTAAGCCCCGCCCATTCAAATGCAGATCATTTAGTTGGTTAAACAGAAACAGATACAGATAATAACGTACTCGCTCATCCCTAATAATAACAATAATAGTTATTAATAATATTAAAATATTTGTTTAAAGTTTGAAGCTTTCATTTCTGAAAGTTAAAATCACTTCCTGTTAATTCTCGGCGGTCATTCAACTTCAGCCTCCACTCCAAAACATGTTCCACTCAATCAGTTACAGATAATCGATTCTCTGTCATCGACATTCATCACATCCAACAACAACAACAACACTCTTCTTTCTGCATCGACAGCTGAGTACGGTGGCCTTGAGAGGCAAAATAACATTTAAGAAAACAGCAAATACATTTTGGATGAAGGCCACAAGATGCGTCTGAAAGCTCTGGAAAAAGGAAGGAAGTGCATCTCGTCACTAATTTGAGAATCGACTCTCGGACATCTAAACAAATTTTCTGATCGCTCGGTTGGTGAACGAGAACGCACAAACTAACGCCAGCTGAGGCAGAGACGTCTCGTCATCGGGGGCTGAGATGGGAGGCTGTGATAGGTCGGAGGACGGGGCTGGCAGCAGTGATTGGTCGTGGATGGGGGCGGGGTGGGACATCAGCGTGGTGTCTAACAGTCGGTCATCGCCGTGTCGTCGGCATTGTCGGCGTTGTCGGCGTTGTTGGGGCTCAGGTACTCGAAGGCCTTCTGGCTCTGAGAGACGAACTGTTTGAGCGGAGCGAGGAGCAGCTCGGTGGCAGACGGGCGGCGGTGGACGACGACGCCATCGGAAGGGATTGGCTGGCCCTCCACCTCCAGGGCCGGGGTTTCCTTCACGCTGGAGCGGCGGCCGTTGGGGGGGTCGGGACTCTGGGGGTCCCCAGAGCCTCGACCAGCCCGAGAGTAGAGACTCCGGCGGCGACGAGGACGGCCATCCATCGCCTTCAGGAAGAGGCTGTTAGCTGAGCTGCGACGAGACGAACTGTCGAATATAAAGTCCTCCTGGTTCATGAAGTCCTCGACCTGCTGGTCAGACGGCTGCTGCAGCTGAAAGACACAATTATATTGATTATTGGTAATTCATAAATGATCTCCTTTCCCTGCTTCAGGACAGGTGTAGAGTGGGCGGGGCAGATGCGTCTCAGGTGAGTCTCACCAAGGTGTAGAGTGGTGTGGCGTTGATCATCAGCTGCAGGAGGATCTTGGACAGTTCCTGTAGGTCTCGGAGCAGCTGCTGGATCTGAACCGGCAACTCTGTGATCTGACGAACAGGACGCAGCTCAGCTAACATGACAGCCTGACCTCTGATCCCGTTCAGGGTCAGCTCTCTAAGACTCTCTGCCCGGTACAACAGCGCCACCAGGACGCTCTGCAGGTACTGCAGCAGCTCACCGACCAGCTCCAGGACCTGACCCAGACCCACCTGCAGGGAACAGACAAAGTCAACAGCTGACATACACCCAGGACCAGGAAGAACCTCATCCACCCTGACAATCACATTACTGAAACTTTATTGTTATCTTTATAAAAATTGTTCATTCGCTAAAAATAATTTTCTCCCAGAACTCCCAAAACCCTGAAAACATTTGAAACCTCCATCATCTAAAGTCACTCTACCACTATTAAATGTCAGATTCAGTTCCAGAGTGGTCCACACAGACCTCACTTGGGATAAATGTATGTTAATGACTGCCAGAGTATATTCATTTATATATTTTGTAACCCATTTTATCATTTTTACATTTTTTACAAACGTCAAAGACCGGTGACAATCTTCCGTCGCTCTACCGACAGTTGCACAGAGAGAGCGGCACTTTCTGGTGTTACGTTAAGAAGCAGACACGGTGGATATTCTACAAGCACAGACCAGGTAACGAACAGTGAACCCACCTGGTTGGTGTCATTCGGTACAACATTGGCTACGTCATTGAGAAAAGATGCCGGCTAAGGTTGCCCAAACAGAATCGTGGGTGAAAAACACGAGTTATATTTGATTAACAAATATGAACTCGATGGCCAGTTCTTCACACAAGTTTCAGAGGTCAGAGGTCAGAGGTGGAGGGTTCAGAGTTAATGGTTGAACACAGTGTACAGACTGTTCTTAAGCACTAAACTCTGTTTTTCTGAAGGAGGTCTGATCTAACCAGGACTTGAAAACCCCTCAGTCCAGCTGGCAGCTTCTGCAGTTTCCCAGCAGACAACAGAACAGCAGATCTGGATTCAAACCAAGTCCGAGTTGGCAGCAGACAGACACACGTGAGACCGGTGAGCAGAGTGACCCCATGAGGACGCCATAAACAGACCGACAAAACAACAGCACAACAGGACGGGGCTCAGGACCAAAAACCTCACGGTACACTCGAGGGTTGGACTCTGTCACAGTTCTGCAGTAATAAACCAAACAGATTTAAAGTTATATCAAACGAGCAGCATTCAGGGTTAGCAACATGAATTATTAATGTAAACTCTGCCAAAGCCCCTTTTTACCTTTAACCTCTCAGTCTGTGCCCAGGCTCCGAGCAGATCTGAGAGTCTTTGTGGCAGCATGTTTATTATCAGAAAGATGGAAATCACAAACACACACACAGTTTACAGCCTGAATCAGATATCCACTGAAAGGCTCTTCCTTTCTCATCCCCGAATAACATCTGTCTGTTTCTTTCTTACTTGTTCTTTTCTAACCTGAAGGTGGAGGTCATTATGTCTTTGTGTTTACTGTAATATGTGAAATATGACCACGCTGTTTTCTTTCTGGCTGCTACTTTACTTTAACATTCTTGTCAATTTGTGCATAAACACAAACAAAGTTTGTAAAAAAGGTTTGGGGCATCAGACGAGTTTCAGTCAACCAGAGAACGCCGTGTGAACAGTTGGTCCTGCTGCTCTGTTTCACTCCGTCAATACAAACTCATCGGGTATTTGGGTCGGAAACAGACAGCGGGTCACAACCTCTGACCTCTGAACAAACAACAAACAGCCAGAACAGCACGTGATGGCGTCACACACACACACACACACACACAGCGACAGGCCTAATGAGGCTGCTGATTGGCTCTGATGCACCATCAGCTCACCTGCAGCGATGAGTCCTCATTATTGTGAGAAAGTAATTATCTGTTTTAATTATCTTCACAAAAGGCACGTCAGAAATGTGATGAACAGTCAGTACAGAGAGTCTCTCAGAGGACGTGGAAACCAAACTTCACACTGAAATAAAGTCATTTAAATGGGATTATCTGTTTCTTCCTCCTGGAGACACTGCAGTCCAGTCTTCCTTACTCAGACCTGAATCAGCAGCAGGGCTCAGTAGGGATTACCTGGGGCAAGTAAACACCACGTCAGGCTAGTAAATCTACCAATGACAGAGGTAAAAAAGAATGAGACGCGTTGTTCGGTACCACTGACTGTCCTCTGTGTTCACTGGGAGGCTGCTGAGCCCCGTTCGGTTGCACGCTAACGGCAGCTACATTAGCAGTTA
>JAGRRF010012897.1:28450654-28462290 GCA_019097615.1 Morone chrysops
TTTCAATCCACACGATTCACTTTTAAGGTCACAGACGGGTCAAGGTCGTTCAGTAAGAGCGATCGAGTGCAGATGCACAGAGCTCCTTTTTGGCCAAGCAGCACTTTTGTTTTTGACCATTTCCTGGACCTGTAGCAGAGATGTAACGTTAGACACCAGTGGGTGCAGCAACGCAATGAACAGTGCCGAGTCGGCCGGAGAAAAAATAAGACAAAATGTACTAACCGGAAAAAATTAACAACCGACTCCTAATAAGTTTTTCCTATGTCGGGGCTCAAATGTACAGTGCAGTAGATAGAGTCATTGTAGCTTGATTGACAGGCAGCCCCGTCCTAAAGCTGGCTGTTGGAAAGAATGCAGGCTTACTCTGCACTCGATTGCTCTTACTGTACGACCGTGACCCGTCTGTGAACTTAAAAGTGAATCATGTGGATTGAAATTGAATTTAGAGAACTGAATTTGAATTAAGAGAACTGAAAGTGAAAGTACATAAAAAGTTGAATTTTTAGTGAGGCTCAACTACAGTTTCAGTTGCAAGTGAATTCAGATTCATAATATTATATTCAGTTTCAGGTTTATTGGAATTCAGTTTCAAACTAATAAATTCAAATTCAAATTATGCTATTCAGATTCAGTTTTTCACTACAGTTATTCAAGTTAAACAATACAAATTCAAGTTAAACAACTCAAATTCAGTTCTACTAAAACAAAAATCAGCCCATACTGAATGAAATTAAATGCAATTAAATAATCTGAAAACAAACCAACAGTTGGTCCAGAATCTGCTGTTTGTCAGTTATGTTAATGTAATCCATATAATGTTACTGTATTTTAACAGTGTCGAGTTGTTTGATGATGTTATCAATAACCTGCTGTGATCAATAACCTGCTGTGATCAATAACCAGCTGTGATCAATAACCTGCTGTGATCAATAACCTGCTGTGTACCATTGACAGTAACTGACCTCTGATATTCTCTCATTCACAGTGAGCGGGGACGTCAACTCCATCCTGGGTGAGTTTACACTGACTGTAATCTATTACAGTCATCAATAATAGTAATCTATAACAGTAATCAGTTACAGTAATCTATTACAGTCATCAATAATAGTAATCTATAACAGTAATCAGTTACAGTAATCTATTACAGTCATCAATAATAGTAATATATAACTGTAATCAGTTACAGTAATCTATTACAGTCATCAATAATAGTAATCTATAACAGTAATCAGTTACAGTAATCTATTACAGTAATCTATTACAGTAATCTATTACAGTTACCAGAGCTGATCAGTTTCCTCCCGTACTGACGTCCTGTTGGTGCTTTCTTGTCAGGTGATCACACCAAAGCTCTGATTGGTCAACTCATCATCTTCAACCAGATCCTGGGAGAACTACGACAGGACATCAGAGAGCAGGTGAGACAGACAGAGACAGACTGAGACAGACTGAGAGACAGACAGACACAGAGAGAGAAACAGACTGAGAGACAGAGACAGACTGAGAGAGAGAGAGAGACAGACACAGAGACAGAGAGAGAGAGACAGACAGACAGAGAGAGAGACAGACTGAGACAGACTGAGAGACAGACAGCGACAGACTGAGAGAGAGAGAGAGAGAGACAGACTGAGAGAGACAGATACCAATACCCCCTCCTACTAAAAATACAGAAAAGATCAATTCCATTTTACAATCACTTCAAATCAGTTAACCCCCAGACATACCATCACAGAGCCCTAACATACGAGGAGCTGAAACCAGAGAAGAGTCCCGTCAGCCAGCTGGTCCTGAGGCTGTCTGCAGTAACATGTCCCCAACAGCCTCAGGACAGCAACACCAACTCAAGCAGACCAAACCAAATTATCAACAAGCAAAAAGAAAAATATACTGAATACTGGAAAGAAACGACCAAAACACAAAGTATTTTTTTATTAATGAATTTCTTTTGTCTTTTAATACATATATACACACACACACGTTTACACTTTTATCTATCTATTTTATTTTAATTTTAATATATTATTTTTATTTATTTTTTAACATTTTTCATTTATTTATTTTATTTTCATTTTTAATATATTATTTTCATTTCCTAACTTTCTTTCATTTTTTAAATTTTTTTCTGTCTTTCTCTGCCCCTGCAGGTGAAGGAGATGTCTCTGATCAGGAACACCATTCTGGAGTGTCAGGTCTGTGGTGAGTCTTCTTCTTCTCTTCCTAATGAAGCTGTCTGCCTCTGAGGACCTGATTGAAGCTGGTCTACCTGTCTCTGAGGACCTGATTGATGCTGGTCTACCTGTCTCTGAGGACCTGATTGAAGCTGGTCTACCTGTCTCTGAGGACCTGATTGAAGCCGGTCTACCTGTCTGTCTGTCTGCAGGTTTCCATGAGCCTCGCTCTCGCTGCTCCCCCAACCCCTGCTACAAGGGCGTGTCCTGTATGGAGAGTCTGCACTACCCCGGGTACACCTGTGGACCCTGTCCACCTGGAACCGCCGGAAACGGGACACACTGCCGGGACGTCGATGAGGTAACCGCGGCAACAGCAATATAACAACAACACACAACAACAACAACAACAACAGCATGAACTACAGTAGGATGACAGAGGTACAGTAGGATGAGAGGTACAGTAGGATGAGAGGTACAGTAAGAGAGGTGTCTGCGCCCGATGCAGCGGATCTTGGTGTTGTGGGTGCGGCGGCTGGTGCCACGGGTTCACATTGTAACACTAATGATGATTTGGTTATGGTAGAACAGAGCAACACTGAGTAACAACAGGCCTCTGTGGCTGCAGAGAACCTGAGTAGTTCTCATTCTGCAGACACTGAGGAGGCTTCCATTAGTGCAGTCAGAGACACTGTGAGCATCCAGGAAGGACAGGGTGTCAGCCAGGTATCGTGTGAAGGAGAAGACATGGAGTATGACACTGAATCAAACACTACATCCATCGGTGAAACTTCTAACAGGAACACTGATCTATATTCTTTAGACGAAATAAACCATTTTCTGGATGTAACTTTCAACAAATCTGTCAGAGTAAGTGATTATTTCAGTGACACTGAACAGTTCAGATCAGTCAATGTACTAAAGAAACTGGTTGGATTTGACTTATTGGATAAAAGGAAACGCTTCCGGCTGAAAAAAAATCTCACTTCTCTGAGAAAAGCAATAAAAGGTAAAACTGCCAAAAGGTAACATGATCATGTACCACACGGTGATTTCCTGTTTTTACCATTCTTTGTTGGTTTCTTTTTACCTGTTTCTCCTCTCCAACCTCTACATGCAGAGCATAAAAATAGGATCTTTAAACATTAACGGTGGGAGAGACAGACATAAAACAGCATTAATATCTGAGGTCTTAACTCAAAAAAGGATAGATGTGACACTAATCCAGCAAATGAGGTAGACTGGAATTTATGGTGGGAGGGTCCATGTGCTCTCAGCCATGGCACTAACTTCAGCGCAGGGGTCGCTGTTCTTTTCAAAGCAACTGCAAATGCAACAGTTTTATCTTCTACTGAAGTGGTGAAGGGTTGGCTGTTGGTGGTAAGGGCAAAAATAGAAAACTCTGAAATCTGCTTTGTAAACGTATATGCCCCAAATCAGGGAGCAGAAAGAGTAGGTTTTTTCACCCTGCTACTCAATCAGCTAAAGAATCACCACCAGGATCATTTAATCATAGGTGGGGATTTTAACTGTACTGTAGACTTTACTGTGGACAGGACAAGTGAGGAACCTCACCCACAGTCCTCTCAACGCCTAAACCACATCATCACACAGCTCGATCTGTTAGACACATGGAGGGTCAAACATCCACAATCCAATACACATGGGTGAGGGTCAGTAACAACAGGGTGAGTGCAGCAAGACTAGACAGGATCTACATTTCTCACAGTCTCAGCTCCAGACTAATTCACAGTAACATAAGTCCATTTCATCATCACAGAGTTGATCATTTCACCAGCTGAAAGGGTTCAATCCTACTGGTTCTTTAACAACAAACTTCTCCAAGATAGTACTTTCTGCCAGAGCTTTGAGTGTTTTTGGCAGCACTGGAAAATCAAGTTCCTTGAAGTTGTGGTGGGAAGTTGGCAAGGCACAGATTTGTTTTTTGCAATACACCTCTCATTCCACTGCTAACATCAAGGTAGTAGTTCAGGAACTCGAAACTCACATCAGGCACATTGAAAAAGGGGCACAGGGAGACTCGTATCCCAATATGGCTCATCGGCTTCAGGAGAAGAGGCTGGAGTTGAGCTCCTTCCTGCAGGAGAGAGTGAAGGGAGCTTTTGTCACGTCTCGTTTCCTCCAGCTAAAGGACATGGATGCTCCGACCTCTTTCTTTTTTAATCTGGAGAGATCTGTGGCACAGAAGAAGCAGATGACCTGTCTCAAGCTTCATAGAGGCAGAGTGACCACCAGTCCAAGCGAGATGAGGAACCATGCAGTGGATTTCTATACCAACCTTTTCAGGGCAAAACACTGCAGCATGGAGTGCCACGAGGAGCTCCTGGAAGGACTTCCTCAGCTCAGCCCAGGAGAGGAAGCTGCTCTGGACTGCGAACTCACTCTGGAAAAGCTGACTGTCGCTGGACATCAGATGGTATCAGGGCGACCAGGTATTGATGGTCTTTCCATTGAATTCGTAAGACAGTTTAGGAAAACTCTTGGTCCTGATTTACACAGTGTTATATCCGAGTGTTTTAGAAATGGGTGTGTTCCTGTCTCCTGTCAGCGGGCAGTATTTGTCCTGCTGCCCAAGAAAGGAGACCTGGCCTTACTTAAGAACTATAGGCCAATTGCCCTTCTCTGCACAGTCTACAAGGTGCTTTCTAGAGCCTTATCAAATAGACTAAAGGACGTCTTGGAAATGATAGTGGATGCAGATCAGAGCTACTGTGTACTTGACAGGACAATCATGGACAACATTTTCTCATTCGAGATGTTATAGATATGTGTAAATTTGATAATGTTAAATTTGGTATTGTCTATTGATCGGACCACTCTTATTTGGTAAATGGTAAATGGACCTGTACTTGTATAGCGCCTTTCTAGTCTTCCGACCACTCAAAACGCTTTTACACTACGTGCCACATTCACCCTTTCACACACATTCACACAGCGATGGCAAACTCATTCATACACATTCACACACCGATGCATCGGGAGCAATTTGGGGTTCAGTATCTTGCTCAAGGATACTTCGACACGTGGCAGGAGAAGCCGGGGATTGAACCAAACAACCTTCCGATTGGGGGACGACCCGCCTTGCCTCTGAGCCACAGCCGTTTTCTGCACTTAGGGTTTTTTTTGGCTTGGGTGGGTTTATTGTACAGTGGTGCTAAATGTATGGTGAAGTTGGGGGCAGGGCTGAGTCAGCCAGTCTCTGTACAGCGGGGGATAAGACAGGGTTGTCCAATCTTAGGACAACTGTATAGCTTAGCTATTACACCGTTGCGGTGCAGGTTGAGGGATTGGCTCAGTGGTCTCTCACTGCCTGGGTCCTCAAATCTTGATTGTTCTCCTACTGTTTACTTATGCAGATGATATAAATTTTTTTGTCAGGAGGATGTCAGGAGGATGTTCAGTGTTTGAAGGACACCTTCAAACTGGCCGGCACTGGATCCGGGACTAATCAACATCCAGTCTAAGATCACCTCCTTTAGAATACAGACTGCAAAAAGACTACTATACAATTGTTTACCAAGCTGGTTTGATACAGCTCACCTGCTGCTGAGAAGAGCTGGACACTTGGGCTACGATAAACAGCTCTTCCTCCTACGGCCAGAGGACCTGGATCTGACTGGACTGACACCTTTTTACAGCTCAGTGCTGTGGCTTGGCAGATCTTCGAGACCAAACGTGCCACAAACAAGACTCCGGGTATGTGGTTGTTTGAGGAACCTCTGTTTTTCAACAATTTAGTCAAGACACAAACACAGTCTGCTAGCCTGAGAGCCAATGTCAGAGAGGCTGGCTGCACTAAACTGGGCCATCTGATGAAGATGACGGCAACACTGATGGACTCTCTGAGGGAGAACAGCAACATCACCTCCATCAGATTAATCAACAGAGTGGTGGAGGAAGTCTGTGCTGCACTGCCACAACCCCTGAGAGCATTTGCATGAGACGATGCTCTGTGCGACCATTGGAGTGAGGAGTGTAAGTACAGTTTCCCCTCTCTGACTCTCACCCCAGCTACAGAGTGCACCTGGATCCAGAGCAGTGGGAGGACTGTGTTTTCTGTTCTTAGACTGAGACCTTATTTCATTTATTTGTTCATTGTCCTTAGTAGTCGGCGCTGTTCCAGCTTTTTAAAAGGTGGTTTCAGGGTCTGGGGGAAAAGTTTTCTTTTGATTTGTTTATTTTTGGACCGAAAAACCATGCAACAAATAAGATTGTAATAACACTGGTGAACTTTATATCTGGTTCTGCTAAGTTGGCCATCTGGCTGACCCGCAGCAACCAGACTCAGGGTGCTGGCAGTGTGGAGCAGATGGTGGACAATATGCAGGCCTTCAGTCACATATGGGCTGTCGGTGGGGTTCTATGCTCTGTGGGGGGGCGGGTGGAGAACTACATATGAGTTTCTGATGAAAGATTAGTTGACGGGTTCTGTTGTTTTTATATTTATTTATTTTTATTGTTTCGTTGTTTTGTTTTGTTTTGTTTTGTTTAGCTCTAAAGTAATGATGTGATTGTGATGAGAAAGTCCAATAAAAGGGATGTTAAACCTCAAAACCTCTCTCTCTCTCTCTCTCTCTCTCTCAGTGTGAGCTGCAGCCGTGTTTCTCTCCTGAAGCCTGTGTGAACACTGTTGGGGGGTTCAGCTGTCAGCCCTGCCCTCCGGGCCTCTGGGGGGCACCGCTGACTGGAACCGGACTGGACTACGCCAAGACGCACAGACAGGTCTAATAAACAACAACCATTATATCTGTGTCTCTGTGTACAGTTAATATGTCAACAACAACAACAATAACATCTCAGTCCTTCCCGCATTGTCTCCATGTGTACTGGCTGCAGTCTTCTTCTCTGTCTGATATTATTGGCCACCTGTATGTCAGAGGAACCATCAGGAGGACTGTTCACTTTCATCCACCAACAAAGGACCCTTTAAACACTGGTTCTTGTTGCTCACTCACCTCTCTGTCTCTCTGTCTCAGGACTGTGTAGATATTGATGAATGTTTGGATCTCCCCGACGCCTGTGTATCAAACTCTGTGTGCATCAACACTGTGGTGAGTTTCATGTTCACGAATAGACACTGATATATATACTGTATATATACAGTATAATATATATACTGGATGTATATATTATACTGTATATTATATATAGATATATTCATTATATATATTATATATATAATGTATACTGTATAATATATAGCATTGAGGCGGGGCCCCCCAGTGGACACCCTGCTGTAACACGTCCTGTCCTCTCTCAGGGTTCATATAAGTGCGGCGGCTGTAAACCCGGTTTCCTCGGCAACCAGACCTCAGGTTGCTACCCCAGGAAGTCGTGTGCCGCGTTGACCTTTAACCCCTGTGACACCAACGCGCACTGCACCATGGAGAGGAACGGAGAGGTCGCCTGCAGGGTGAGTACCGGACGCTGCCTGGCTCAAAGGAATCTGCCATATAACCACATACTGAATATCAGCCTGCATTATTATGTTAATCACAGGTTTAATAACAGCCCATAATAACCGCTTACATGGAGGAAAGCAAGGGGTTTTCTACATTGGAATCACAACTCTCAAGGTTTTTAACAGAAATACAACAAATTATCTGAAAAAGCTTCAGTGTTTGTTGTATTTGGAATCCTTTCACCACTTAACCTCGCTGACAGGATCCATCTATGCTCTCTAAAGCCACCAGACCCCTTTTACAAAACCACTCATTTTACCTCACAGGACACAGAAGTTTCTGGTCCCCCGCTGCCTCGATCTGCAGTGACTAACGTTAGTTTGGATCCACGTTAATGTGTTAAAACTCCACAGTCACACAATAACACAGACACACCAACAGATGGAGGCAGCGGTAGAGCAGGAAGTCTGTGTCAACTTCAAAATAAAATGACTGTTTTTATCAATGGAGTCTGGTGGCTCACGTCAGAAAGGACATATGTTGTGTGTTTCTCTCTAATATCGTTTAAATGAACAGACCTTCCTCCTCCACTCATATTGACTGTGTGTGTGTGTGTGTGTGTGTGTGTGTGTGTGAGTGTGTGTGTGCAGTGTAACGTGGGTTGGGCTGGTAATGGTAACACATGTGGAACGGACACGGACATCGACGGGTATCCCGACCGCTCTCTGCCCTGCATGGACAACGACAAACACTGCAAACAGGTCAGACATCATTATCATCATCATCATCTTCTTCATCATCATCACATCCTGTCCGTCCACATATAGAAAGACCACAGCTCTCCAATAACCCTCTTTATCTCCCCCTGGTGGCTGACTGCAGTATAGACCCTGGTAACACATAATAATTACTCATGTTTGATATTAACCATTTAAAATCTCAAAAATGAAAACAATAATAATTATAAATCAATCATTTATACAGACTGATTTAATCTAAATACACATACAATATTCAACATACAGACATTTAGCTCACTTATTGCTTTATTTATAACTTTAAGCTCTGTTCAGCTGTGACACCACTCCAACAGAACGACATCTTATCATGTCATTCATACATCAGCAAACGCCCCTTCCCACAGGAAGTCTCGCCCTAAATGTTGTGATCTTTGTCTCACATGACGTTACCTTCCTCGATCCTGGTTTCTGACTGGCTGTGAGTGTGACCGTCTGTCTCCGTCCACCAGGACAATTGCATGGTTACACCAAACTCTGGTCAGGAGGACGCCGACAACGACGGGATCGGAGATCAGTGCGACGAGGACGCAGATGGAGACGGCATCAAAAACGTGGAGGTCAGACAGAGTGTGTGTGTGTGTGTGTGTGTGAGAGAGAGACATGTGATCATGTGACATGACGCGTCCTCTGTCCCTCAGGATAACTGCCGTTTGGTCCCAAACAAAGACCAGCAGAACTCGGACAGCGACTCGTTTGGAGACGCCTGTGACAACTGTCCCAATGTCCCCAACAGCGACCAGAAAGACACAGACAGCAACGGACAGGGAGACGCCTGCGACCAGGACATCGACGGGGACGGTAAGAGACAAGTGTCCTCTGAGCACACGTTTACTGAACAACTTCAGTACTTCACTTTATTATATTGATTATTGGACGTGCTCGTCAAACTGTCAAAGTGGAGTCTGAAGAGCATTTTGGTTTCCTTCCTAAGCCCCGCCCCTTTAGGCTCTGTGGTCCAATAACAGTTGAGCAACTTCCTCCTTTCCTGTACTTAGATATACTATGTTAAGATAATCTATGTTGGAAAGACAACCACTTATTGGATTTGGTTGTGTTATATTATTATATTATATAATCACATTTTAGGTTAGCTAATGTTAGCAAAATGCTAGCTAACTAGCTACATATATAGTGACCTGTACGCTGTGTGACCTGGTGAATCGGTGTGTTCAGGAATTCCCAACGTTCTGGATAACTGTCCGAAGGTCCCGAACCCGATGCAGACCGACAGAGACAGAGACGGAGTGGGAGACGCCTGTGACAGCTGTCCTGAACTCAGCAACCCCATGCAGGTACAGACAGACAGACAGACAGACAGACAGACAGACAAACAGAGTTTGGGGTGGGCGTGGTCTTGTATTGTGAGTGAGGATCAATGATGCTCAGATTGTCAGCTGGAGGAGCTTTTTATTTCTAAAGATGTTTTTATGATAAATTCCTCTCAGCAGTCCGTTCTTTATGATCAATCAATCAACATCAATAATCCATAAAAAACTAAACCTCTAATAACTAAAGTGATCTACTCATACATGTAGACTGATGATTTAATGATTTGAATTTAATAATAATAATTTTCTGCTGACATCAGCTCGTTGCTCTGATCTGTGTTCAGGAATCTTATAGTCGATACCAAAACCTGGGAAATTCTACGATTCTTGAAATTCAATTCAATCCCGCAGTACAAAGGTCCTGATCAATATGGGTATTACAGCCCCCCCCGATAACATTATCATCAGCTTATTAAACAGATATATCCTGGAACATGTCTTCATTAAGCTCTCTGTTTCTCAGACGGACGTCGACAACGATCTGGTGGGAGATGTTTGTGACACCAACCAGGACATGTATGACACACACACACACTCACACACACACACTCACACACACACACACACACACACACACAGACACACACAAACACACACACTCACCCACACTCACAGGAATCTGATCCCTGTAGGGACGGAGACGGTCACCAGGACAGCAGAGACAACTGTCCGGACATCCCCAACAGCTCGCAGCTGGACTCCGATAACGACGGCCTTGGTGACGACTGCGACCACGACGACGACAACGATGGCGTCCTCGACGACTATGACAACTGCCGACTCATCGTCAACCCTAATCAGAAAGACTCAGATGGTAACGGTCTGAAAAATCTCAAGAACTGTAAGAACCAGCAGCAGAGAACAAACACCAACTGTCTCTCTGTCTGTCTCTCTGTCTGTCTCTCTGTCTGTCTGTCTCTCAGTGAACGGCGTTGGAGACGTCTGTGAGAACGACTTTGATAATGACGCGGTGATGGATTTGATCGACGTGTGTCCGGAGAGCGCTGAGGTCACTCTGACAGACTTCAGAGCCTATCAGACCGTGATCCTGGACCCAGAGGGCGACGCCCAGATCGACCCCAACTGGGTGGTTCTCAACCAGGTGACTTTCGACCTCTTCCCTCTAACATGAACACTAAAAGTTAAAGTTAAAGTTAATAATGACCTTTTGATTGCCTCTGACAATGGACTTGTCTCTGTACTTAGATCTTAGTGCTGCATTTGACACCATTGACCATAATATTCTTTTACAGAGACTTGAGCAACAAATTGGCATTTAAGGGAACGCATTTAAGCTGGTTTAGGTCCTATTTTGGATCGTTCACAGTTTGTTCATGTTAACGATGAATCTTCAATAAATACTACAGTTAATCATGAGATAGTTCACAGTTTGTACGTTAACGATGAATCTTCAATAAATACTAGTTAGATGGAGTTCTCCACAAGGTTCTGTACTTGGACTAATACTATTTACTTTATATATGCTCCTTTAGGCAAAATTATTAGGTATCACTCCATTAACTTTCACTGTTATGCAGATGATACACAGTTATATCTATCAATCAAGCCCGATGAAATTAATCAATTATTTCAATTACAAACATGTCTTAAGGACATAAAATCCTGGACGCCGTATTCTGATGTTAAATTAAGAAAAAAAACGAAATTCTTGTACTTGGCCCCAAAGATCTTAGAGACTCACTGTCTAAAGATATAGTTACTCTAGATGGCATTACCTTGGCCTCTAGCACCACTGAATCTTGGAGTTATCTTTGATCAGGACTTGTCATTTAATCCCCATATAAAGCAGATCTCTAGGACTGCCTTCTTTCATTTACGTAATATTACAAAAACATCCTGTCACAGACGGATGCAGAAAAACTAATCCATGCATTTGTTACTTCTAGGCTGGAT
>JAGRRF010012897.1:28611253-28623625 GCA_019097615.1 Morone chrysops
GACACTGACACACACTCACACACAGACACACACACACACTCTCTCACACACACACACACACACACTGAGACACACACACACACAGACACTGACACACACTCACTCACACACACACAGACACTGACACACACTCACTCACACACACACAGACACACAGACACTGACACACACTCACTCACACACACACACACACACACACAGAGACACACACACACACAGACACAGACACTGACACACACTCTCACACACACTCACACACACACACAGAGACACACAGACACTGACACACACTCTCACACACACTCACACACACACACACACACACACAGAGACACACACACACACAGACACAGACACTGACACACACACACTCTCACACACACTCACACACAGACACTCTCACACACACACACACACACTCACACACACACAGACACACACACACACACACTGACACACACACAAATCTGGAGCTACTGTTGATGTCCAGTGTGATCAGACTCTCTGAACTGTGTTTATTCGCTGTGTCTCCTGCAGTTTAAGGACAAACTGACTGTGGGTGGTCCATGGTAGCAGGGACATTACGGCCTGTTATTCCTGTCCTGTAAGACTTGTTTTGTGCAACCTGTGTTATTTTAAGGAAACATTAACTGGGACTCCGAGGACAATCTTTGTGCAGGCTGGTTGTTTTTTGTGAAGGTTTGATGGTAATAATGAGATACAAGTCTTGTTATTATTAAGATTACACTGAGTAATAATAATTTTTATTTTGGTGAATACATTGTGCTCCTCCTTCGTCATCAAACCTTTACAGTAAATATTCCAATGAGTATCTTCAGTTCATTATTCAGAATATTCTCTCAGATAACAATAAAGGACAAAGGAGAACCAGCAGAGATACGAGCACTAACGCAGTCTGCAGATATCAGCGCACTCAACTTCTTGTTGAACATTATGTTTCCTGATGCTGGGTTTCTAAACACTTACTGAGCTATTAAATCAAGAGTTAGGTTTAGGACGCCCGGAGCTTTCCACAGACCTGTTGCTCCATAGCTCTTGGCAGCGTCCGACTTCTGGCTTCAGCTGGAGCCAAAGTAAATAAACCTGACCTGACTGAAGGTTCAGAATCTCCACTCGCTCCCTGACAGCTGGAAGTTGAGGAAATGCAGGAGTGTTGTATCTGGATCAGTGTGTTCACATGTCAGGATGTCTCATGATCAACATGATCCACTGCCAACTTAGAGAGGAACCGTTGAGTTCATTCATCCCTTCACCACTGACCTGGTGATCATACTGGTATCATATGAAACTAGATGACCTCACACATAGGAAAGGGGAGGAGGGGGACTCTAAAGTTGGACTAGATTTTGTCGATGGAAAAACTGGAATGGCCATTTTCACAGGAATCCCTCGACCCCTGACCTCAAGATATCTGAATAAAATTGGGTTCTATGTGGTGCCCAATACAACAATACAAACATGGCCTATGTCAGCCACTAGGCCCCGCCCCAACTTACTGAACATCGTGATGCAGTAGGATGTTTCTGTGATTGATGTTTCTGAAAATAATTACAGTGAATTACTGTTTAAGATGGTAAAATAAGTTTAATTGTCCCTTCTTTTCAGCCTACATTGAACCTGACATCCAGTTCTGCCACAATGAGGAAGCACCTTCAGAAGAGAAGGAACCAGACCAGAACAAAGATTTGTCTGATCCATCCTGGAGGTCAGCAAATTGTTGGAAACATCCGACAGAGAGTGACAGCGAGTCCACCATCGTCCCATTCAAGCAGAGCAGCGGGCCTCGTCACTATCTGTCCAAGAACAGCGACGCCATCGACTTCTTCAACCTGCTCTTTCCTGCATCACTCATGGAGCTGATCACCAACGAGACCAACGCCCACGTCAAGACCTCCCAGTTCCTGGGCTCCTTCTACCCAGACTGGGTCCCCGTCACTACCCACGAGATCAAAGGTTTCATAGGCCTGGTTATCCTGATGGGGATCCAGAACCTACCCGACCCATCGCACTACTGGTCCTGGAGTCACTACGACAACAGCTATACCTTCTACCGAGCCATGAGCTTCAAACGCTTCAAGCAGATTGCTGCCAATATCAGGATGGGCAGCTTCACCACAGACGAGTATCGTGGCACCGGCAAGTCCAGTGACTCGCTCCACATCTTCAGGCCGATGCTAGACACCCTGGGTGAAGCAATGTGGAACACCTACCGGCCAAACTGCTGTCTTGCCATCGACAGGGCGCTGCTGCCCAGCCTGGAGGAAGAGAGCTGCAGCACCAAGGGCAACCCAAAGACCCAGCCTCAGGTGTGGCTGCTCTGTGACTCCAAGTCCGGCTACTGCCACCGTTTCTTCATCCAGGTGGGAGAGAAGGTCGGCCAGGAGCCGGGCTTCACTGTGGTGCCGGAGCTGGTGAAGGGTCTGGAGGATAAACACCACCACCTTTTCCTGGCTAGTTCGCTTACATCTGTCCCACTCATGCAGAAGCTTCTGGACCAGGGCATCTACGCCTCCAGCTCCTTTCCTCCACCCAACCCCATCCTGCCTGCAGAGCTGTGGGAGGAGGGCCAGCTGGAGAAACCCGGAGACTTCCTGCAGAGGCAGTTTGGCCCTCTGCTGGCCACCCGTTGGAGGGACACCAAGGAGATGGGCTGCTTGTCAACTAATGCAGCTCCAGGTGAACAGGACACTGTTTGGAGGAGGTCTCAGACCAAAGTGGGTGGACTAGACCCCATTGATCGCCCCATGACATTCCGCCTCCTGCAGGAGAACATGCGAGGGGTTGACATCTGCAAGCAGCTGCTGGCCTGCAACCCACTGGGAGGAATCCCCCAGGACCGACACTGGCGCAGCCTCTTCTGGTTTCTGGTGAACCTGAGCATCGTCAATGCCTTCATCGTGCTGCGGGAGAGCCGCAAAGAGAACCCACCTGCCTGGGTACAAGATGGCCTTTTTACTCAGGTCAACTTCCGCAAACGTTTGGGCAACCAGCTCGCCAAGTGTGCTCAGAAATACTTTGAGACCATTGAGATCGCCAGCTCCCGCGGGATGAGGGTGGAGGTGGCGGACGAACCAGTTAAACACAGACACAGGATGGCAAAGATCAGCCACATCACCAAGAGGTGTAAGAACTGCTACTTGAGGAACATTCGCCGTGAGAGTGTGTTCGGCTGCTTTGTCTGTAAAGCCAACCTGTGCAATCAGCCAAGGTGCTTCTGGGAATATCACGGCCTGTCACCTCTGAACAAAGGTCAGTATTTTATACAGTTCATTTGTTCTATAATTGAGAAATTGGTTTATTGCTGCTTTACACAATTAAAGATACATTTGATGTTTAACAGGATCAACTAAAGTTGGATTTCTCAAGGACAGAATAAGGTAATAATTTCTAAATTGAATTGAACATGAGTGTTTTGAGTTAATGCTGTGACCTCTGCAATAATATTGACACCTGTACCTTTGGTTTTCTGTGCTGTAGTGGAGCTGTCGAGGTGATCGAGGTTCAGGACAATGTGGACGGGGCAATGGCCCCTGTGGAGGACTTAGACTTTTCCGAAGATGAGAGACTGGATGATCTGGACGACGTTGATGAAGAAACTGAAGATATTAAGGAAGAATTTCTCAAAAAAGAAAAACGTCCAGTGTCTCACCTGCTGTCAACAACGAACGGCCACGCCCAACCAGCAACCGTCTCGTCTGCCTCTAAAGAACGCGATGATTTCCTCACCGCCCGTCAGTTGAGGATCGCCTTGTTCGCTCTGTGTGACGGACTCCATCAAGCCTCAAGGGTCTTCTCAACTGACACGGAGCTCATCCGGTCCTGGCTGAAGGAGGCCAGGAAGCGTTTGAAGCAAACAGAACAGGAACAGAAAGTCCAAGCCGACGGCGTTGACCGTATGGTGGCCTGGGTACTGTCCATGCGTGAGCAGCAGCTTCCAATTACAGAGAGCAACCTCTTCCACAAAGCCTCTACGTTGAAGAAGAAGGGAGGTTTCAGTGACTCTTTCCGCATCTCCTACGACTGGGCGGTGAGCTTCATGCTCCAGCATCGGCTCGGCATACGGAGCATTGGCAGGGAAGTCACGCTGGCTCGTGCCTTGCCACTTTCCCTGGAGGCAAAGATCAAGTCCTTCAGGGAATTTACCCAGAACGTCATTCAGGTCAACAAGCTGTCCGAAAGCACTGTAGCTGCAATGGATGAGCTGTGTCTCTTTGTGGACTTGAGGTTAGTTCAGGACAAATCTCGCTGCTCGGAGGCCCTGGAACTCACTGGATCTTTACCTCTGGTCACTGTGTACCTGACGGTGCTGGCCGATGGCACCATGCTGCCGTCCCTGGTGCTGGCGAACAGGGAGCTGGCTGAGAAAGCCCTGCCAGAGTTCATCCTGCTGGAGGCCGGCCCAGAGAGTCTGTTAGTAGAAGAAGCCTTGGATCTCTGGACTAACAAAGTTTGGCTACAGCATGTGTCTGGTCCAACTCAGCCCAGCAAATCAATGTTGGTCTTGGACCGACACCGGGAACACTTAGGAGATTCATTCCTTACTTCTGTCAGTGGATCGGGTACTCTCCCGGCCGTGATTCCCGGAGGCTGCTCCTTCCATCTTCAGCCCCTGGAGATTTGCATGAAGCCAGTTCTGCAGCGCTTCCTGCTGTCATGCTGGGCAAAGTTCACCGCTGGAAACCCAAAGGAGCTGGAAGAGCCGTCACCCCAACGGCTTCAAGCAAACGTCGCCCAGCTGCTGGTTAATTGGGTGGTCGAGGCCCTGAAACACCTGAACAAACTCCCACTGCTTTGGAAGAAATCGTTTCATGTGACGGGCCTCCTACCGTGGCAGAAAGAGGTGGTGGAAAAGACAATGAGTCAGAAACCAGAGGAGATCCAGTCGGACCTCCTCAATACCCTGACAGAGACCCTGCTGGGGGCTGAAGCTGTGGAGGCCAGTTCTGAGCTTCTCGAGCTGGAAGACAAAGACAACACTGAGGAGGAACGAGAACAAGAGACGTCAGAGGAGAAACAGCAGGACAAAGAAGAAGAAAAGGGGATTAAAGAGGACGGGGAAGAGACAGGGAAAGAGATGAGGGAGGACAGGAAGGAGATGGAAGAAGGAGAGGAAACAAAGGAGAGTGATGGGCTGGAGGACACGGAAAAGGAAGGAAAAGACATAATCAAATGTGTGGAAGACAAGGAGGAGACAGAAAGGGAGAGCAAGGAGGCAGATGATGACAGGCAAGAGGACATTAAGAAGCTAGAGGAGGACAGTGAGGAGGAAGGAAAGGAGACAGAGCAGGACAGGAAGGAGATGAGCAAGGAGAGACGAGAGACCAGGATAGTGATAGGAGAGGAAGTCGGTGATGAGTGGAAGATAACCGTAAAGAGCAGGACTGGAAACACCGAACCTGACGGAGAGGATGACGTCAGGATGGACGAAAGCTGACGGACAATGATAAAGGCCCGTCACACCTGACTGAGTTGTCCCTAACAGGCACCAGAAGGGACTGGATCTCCGCGGTGAGGTGGTGGAGTCGCATCGAGCTCAGACGGGAGAAGCGAGCAGCAGCGAGTCCCGGTGACTGTGACCACAATACCTGTCAAAACATAACACACCTTTCATACCACAGGTGTGCTGAAATAAACTGTACGACATCGCTCCCTCCAGGAAAATTATTTTACTGCAGCTTTTCTAAAAGAAATTCTCCACATTTCAGGAACCCCTCGTTCCAGAGAGAATTAAATCTCTATAATCTAATTTCTGGGATGTATAAGGCTGATTTAAGAGCAATATGGTGGCCGATAAGATGAGTGTTTAAGCTGGGATGAAATAGAGTTCCAGTGAGAATAAAACCTTGCTGTGATCGGTGACACTCACAGGAACAGTTGCAGTGATTTGATCAAATTTTTCACGCAGAATTCAACAGGATTAGTTAGATTTACGTTACTTCCTGCAGCTTCTTGGAGAGACTGATCCGTGATCTGCCTCAGACGCTGAATCCTGGAGGTGGAACAATGAAACTAAGAAACTGCCCTCAGAGCTGATATTTTGACAGTTGGAGGTTTTCACTTTAATTCAGTAGATATAGTCGCATCTAGTGGACATGAGAGGAAGTGCAGCTGCATTGGTTGCTGCCTGTTTGAGTCTATTTTCCAGAACCATGAAGAGATTAAAACACGGTTTGGGTCACTGAACTGATTTTTGAGCGAGTTTTTGTTTTTGGATTAAAATATCTGCTTAATGAACTTCAGAGACGATCCTGTAGCTGAGCTGCTTCAATGACCGCAGGACTTTTAAGGATTGTTTGCAGTCTCTGATGATCTCATTAAACTACATTCTCAACCGTTTAGATGAAGGTCCAAGTAAAACACTTCAGACCAGCTGAGATCTCCCAGGAGGAGGGACACAGCGATTAACATTTAGTAGCCAAACTGCAACGATAATTCTCAATTAATGTGCCAGCTATTTTCTTTGTTAGTCGATTTAATTTTTGTTAATCCTGTTTGCAGGCAGTCATGTGACCTGAACGGACGATGAAGAGGACGAATGTTTTAATGTTTATCTGAACTGTTTTTCTTTGTGTCCAGCAGATAAAATGATGATGCTGATGTACAGAAGACTTTAGATGCTCATAAATAAAATACAAAACATCTTCATGTTTGGATTCTTTTCTTTTATCACATTCATTGTTTTGACATATTGACACAAAAATCTACAGACAGAAGAGAAATACGAGTGAGTGAGGAAGCAGCGAGGAACAAGCTGTTACAGTGGAGGAAGGACCGATACCAGGAAGGTTCATTTTATATTTGTTTCCAGATATTTGAGTTTATATAGTGACTTTACAGTTGGTGCTCTAGAAACAATATTTAGTCGTATTTAATCTGAGAGGTTTTAAATAAATACTGTAATGATAATAGTCTGAATTTGCAGTGTGTATTAAATACAATCCAGAAACATCACTTTGGTAACATAGACCCAAACATGGTGAGACGTCTGCACACTGAGGAAGAAAATTCACATCCTCCAGACTTGCTAACCAAAGGACATGTGGCAGCCGACAACAAGAGTAAATCGAGAGATTTAATCTTGTTTTACAGGTTTTTGTGTTTGTGATTTATGTGCTTAAGACCACTACTTTTGTGTGTATGTTTTTTCCTTTCCAAAGTCTTTCCAAAGACACACTCTAATGTGTAGTAAATGTGAGGCCACAGCTAAGAGAAATGATAAAAATGTTAATGGTCTTCTCACTACACAGGCAGAGCAAGGAGGAGAAAATGGCAGGGGAACTTAAGACAATGTTTGGGACTAAAGGTCATTCACACCTTGGACAAAGCCATCCTCCTGGAACAAAGGCATTGGGGATTCCTTCCATCGTGGTGAGCCAAACCATTTGGGTGAGAAATTGCTAACTTCAGCAACTAAATTTAAATCAACCCTGTCTATGGCACCTCCAGCAGAAACCAAGATATTCATGCAAGACAAATCAACTTAAATGACTATGCTGTAATTAACCTCTACAGTACATTCTTTTCAGTTCAATATTTGTTTGCACTTAATCTATGCATTGTTGTCAACTCATCTACTACACTGTAAAACCCATTAAGTAAGTTCAACTTACTGACTGATTGTCTTAAACCATTTGAGTTTATTATTGTTGGGCATCTTACTTTAAAAAAGTAATTAGTTATAGTTACAAATTACTTCTGCCAAAAAGTAATTGAGTTAGTAACTCAGTTACCACATTGTAAAAGTAATTAGTTACTCAGGAAACTAACTGATGTTATTTTGTATGTTCTATAAAGCTTGAGAAAAGTGCTGAACCGTTCCAGAGAGGTAAACCTGAGGCTTAATCCTCTCAAATGCAGATTCCGGCTTAAACTACGTAGGCCATGTTTTCACAAGTGAAGGCCTCAAAGCAGACCCAGCCAAAACAAAAGCAATCAGTGAAATGTTAGTGCCAGCAGATGTCCCAGCTTTGCAAAGGTTTCTGGGGATGGTTAACTACCTTGGAAAGTTCATTCCAAACTTCAGTCAGCTGACAGCTCCACTACGACCACTCACACACAAGGACACTGAATGGACTTGGCATGAACAGCAGCAAAATGCTTTTGAAGCACTAAAGAAGCATATGTCCTGCCCACCAGTCTTGTCCTACTACAATTTCAGCAAGCCTGTGACACTTACCTGTGATGCTTCTCAGTATGGACTTTGTGCAGCATGTTTGCAGGGAGACAAGCCTGTAGCCTATGCTTCAGGCACACTGACCGACACAGAAACCAGGCATGCCCAAATTGAAAAAGAACTGTTGGCAGTGGTCTTTGCATGTTCAAAATTCAATGATTACATCTACGGAAAGCCAGTGACCATTGAAACAGACCACCAGCTGCTGGTCACTAAAGCCTATCCATACAGCACCAACAAGACTGCAACGGATGATGTTAAGACTTCAAAAGTACAGCATCACTCTAGTATACAAGTGCGGAAAAGAAATGTACCTGGCTGACACTCCACAGCTCAACCTCCTCACAGGAGGACAGCTTTGATGTGATGACAGTCAGCTACATATCCTCTTCTCGCCTTGAGGAGTTAAAGAGACACACAGCAGATGACAAAACTCTCCAGACACTCAGCACGATCATCAGACATGAATGGCTGAGGATGCAACGCAATCTTCCACATGCCATTTGTCCTTATTTCCCTTTCAGAGATGAGCTTACTATCAAAGATGGAGTCATCACGAAAGGCCACAAGGCAGTCATTCCTGTGTCACTACAAAAGGAGTACGTAAGCATCATGCACAGAGGGCATCCTGGTGCTGAAGCTACTAGACGGAGAGCGAGAGGCATAGTTTTCTGGCCCACTATGACAGACGACATAAACAAAGAGACATGAGACAGAGTCATGTTCCGTGTGTAACAGCACAAAATCACACCAACAGAAAGAACCACTCCAGCTACATCCGGTTCCAGACCTGCCTTGGTCAATTGTGGCAACAGGCATCTTTGAATGGCGCAGTCAGCAGTACTTTGTGCTAGTGGACTCATATTCAGGCTGGTATGAGATCGACCTGCTTCGTGATGCAACCTCTGCAACAATTATCACAAAACTTAAGAGACATTTTTCAGTTCATGGAGCACCACACACTCTCTTATCAGATAATGGTAGACAGTTCACAAGCCAGCACTTTAAAGATTTTGCCGCACAATGGGGCTTATGTTACCAGCAGCCCAGAGTTTCCCCAATCTAATGGGTTAGCTGAGAGAGCTGTGCGCAGTGCCAAACATCTCATGGAGAAATCTCACAGAGACGGAACTGATGTTTTTCTCAATCTCCTAAATCTCAGAAACGTGCCACGTGATGCCAAGCTACGTTCTCCTGCACAAAGACTAATGTCCAGGCAGACACGTAGCACTCTTCCAGTCTCAAGAAGCTGCTCGAACCAAATGTGTTTAAGCCACAGGAAGTAAAAGCACAGCTTACTAACAAGAGACTGTCGCAAAAGTTATGCTATGACAGATCAAGCCGTCCACGTCAACCTTTGATGGAAGGACAGACCATCAGGCTGCAAACCCCACAAGGCTACAGCCGAACAGGTGTGGTGAAGGAGATTTGCAAGGAGCCCAGGTCCTACCTCATTCACACAGAAGGAAAGCTGTACAGGAGGAGGAATCGTCAACACATATTGCCTGTATCCGAGCCTGCTCCAGCACAGCTTAATGTTGGTGACACTGACCACCTGGATAGTGGACTTGGATCAAAAGACAACAATACTGGACAAAGACTTGAAACAATGGACACTGAACAGCTCCAGGATGAAATACCTGTAGCTAAGCTGCCTTCGAACACAACACGCTCAGGTCGTGTTAGTAAACCAAATCCTAAGTACAGAGACTGAGTTTATTTGTCAGTTAAACATGCATAGCACATAATTTAGATTAATTCAGGATGTGTGATGAGCTAACATTCAGGTGTTTGAGTTTATGTTTAAAGTACATTTACTCGTTGTGGTCTCAATTTCATGCTGGTTATTTATGATTGACATTTATGTTGTTTACATCTCAGCAGGGTGTTTATGAATTTCATAATGACATGATTTTTCACATTCATGTGGCTGTCATAGATATCGTATCTGCTAAATGTTGTCTGCTGTTTAGCTAGATAGTTTATTAAGGTTATGGAGCATGAGCTAAGGAAAGGGGATGTAGATCATTCACTATGTCAAGATTGGTTCAGTTTGAGCTATTACAGCCACCGTATTTGTAGTCAGTAAAGCTGCGCATGTGTACTACTCTAGGAGGTGGGTGCTCAGATATATGTATTGACTATTGACTGGTGTACCTCATAGCATCCTTGGTGTTGCTATTAATAAACCTGAGTTATGGTCAAACTCCAAGCTTATCTTCATTGTAGTAAGCTTCCAACAGGTCCCTTGATCTACATATTCTAAATGTGTAATCTTGTTGTCTCCTTCCCCCTTGACCAAACCCCCACACCTACCTTTGCTGCCCTTTGTCTCCATCACATTTGGTCTGATCACTACCTTTTGTCTTACATCCCTCTGACTCCGATGTTAATCCTGTAACATCTGCTGACTGCCTGATCAGTACATATTCAAAACATAGTTTGAATAAATTGTAGTTTTTCTTTTCTTTGGTATAATTACATTGAATAATTTCCATGATATACACATAACAACCACAGGTCATAATATAGGTGACAACATTAAGTAACAAACATAAAGAAGTAAATAAACCAATAACACACACACTGATATCTTTGTACTTTGTCTAATGAAATGTTGTTAAACTTCATTCAGAGTTCCATAAAGAATTTGTCTGATTTTAGAACCCTGTGTTTGAACCTCTGGGCTTCACAGCGTTAACAAGCAGGTTGATTGGTGGTATCCAAGCCACCGCCCCTCTCATCTGATTGGCTGTGCCCTGATATGAAAGCACTTAAACTCCACCCTCCCAGTTTTGTTCTCACTGGTCCTGGTCTGAGAGTCCAGACTGTGTGAGAGCAGGACCTGCAGGATCTGATCAGACCAGGAGCTCAGTCAGCCATGGGTGAGCTGGTTTCTCTTCATCCTATCTGTCTGTCTGTGTGTCTGTGTGTCTGTCTGTCTGTCTGTCTGTCTGTCTGTCAGTCTGTCAGTCAGTCACTGTCTGCTCTGCAGCTCCTGTCTGACTCAGCTGCTTAAATAGCCCGTTTTTCTCATGAGGTCCGGTTGGAGCTGCAGCTCTCAGGCAGGTCGACCTTTGTTCTGCTGCAGTCTCACTTAAGGCGGGAAACTAAAGGTGCAGTCTGTGAAATAATAACAGTTCATACAAAAGAACTTAAAGGTTTCTGAGCTGAGATTAAACTATTTCACAATGACTGGAAGAAACAAAATTAATTCCAGTTTTCAGACTCGTCTATAAGATGTTTTTTAGGAAATGTTGAAAAGATAAATCTTTATTAATCCGCAGCAAAATAAGAATGAAACAGGATAATAAATATAAACAAGACTATATTGATTGATCATGATTTGAACATATAAATCTTGTTATCTGGTGATTTTATGTTTGTTTTAATTAAATCAGTTAAAGGTAATTCATTTCAACAAATTCAACGAGTCAACTCGTGATGATATTTTATTGTTAGGGTTAGGGTTAGTGATGATATTTTATTGTCAGATAATAAATTATTATATGTAATAAACTTTATTTATACTGAACCTTTCAGAATAAAGCTGCTTTACGCAAAAAATAAATATTAAAACATTCCAGGAGAAATAGAAAAAAACAAAATAAGATAAAAACAGTGAAATGAAATAAATAAATAAAATGTAAGGGTTTTGAGAGGCTGTAAAAACATCACGTTACCTCATTTAAACTTGTAAAATGTTGCTGTGACATCTTCAGATCAATAAAAGAGGATTTTCAACCAATAATTGATGATCAGAATAGTTATTGATTCATTTTCTACAAACTGAAGAGCTGAAAGGTGAAAAACAGCGACCTGTCCCTTTAAATGGCCGTCAGTGTTTGTGTGTGTGTGTTACTGTGAGTGTGTGTGTGTGTGTGTGTTACTGTGTGTGTGTGTGTGTGTGTGTGTTACTGTGTGTGTGTGTGTGTGTGTTATATAAGTGGAGGTTACATTCGTTCACACGAACCATTTGTTTTAAAACTTGCATCTTAACTCAGATTACTGTAGCTGATTGATTAAAGACTGTATTCACATATAAATACAAATAATCAATAAAAACATTGTTTTCCACATTAAATTAAAAGGACAGTTATATATTATTATGTATTATATTATATATGTGTATATATATATATATATATATATATATATATATATATATATATATATAT
>JAGRRF010012897.1:28858095-28868602 GCA_019097615.1 Morone chrysops
CTTGTCACAGCAACATTTGAGTGAAATAAATAGACTACAGATATTAAAAAACAGGAACATTTGCATACAGCAGGTCCAAGGTCTTATTGTCTCTGATGGTGCATGTGACAAACTGGTGGAAGGTTGGGAGTGTGGACGAGAGAGATTTAATTGTTTTATTTATATGTAAATGTTTTATTATATATATTTATATGTATGAAGACATACAAATATTTACACTGCTGTTATTATTGCATTGTTATTATTTTATTGTGAATGTTAAAAGTAGAAGTGTAATAAAAGTCATTATATGTGAAATGACAGTAATTATTGCTGTTTACACTGATAAAAACTGTATTTGGACAGTTTACCAATGCTTATACACTGATAAACAACATTTATTCAACATTTCTGTTTTGAAAACTAGTTATACAAGATATCTGCCAAATAATTTTAACAGTTTTTTAAATAAACAGTAATTTAATGTTTTTATGTGAAAAAAATAAGATGTAGTAGTAATTTTATGATTATTTACAGATGTAAATTCACAGGATATTTTTCTAATTGTATTAATATTATTTATGTGCATTTAGTTTTGGGGTATGCCCCCCCACTCCCCCAAAGAACACATGGTTACGCTCCTGTCACGCCGTCCCAGGGCTCAGTGCAGACGTTTAAGACCTAAGTATGCTCGCTGTTTCCGACCTGTCGCGCGACACTGTGACGTCAAAATGTCTTTTGCTCAGTTGCGCCACCTCTGTTCAGGAGAAGACTGCAACTAGTGTCGCGACTACCACGTGCAAGTATAGTATATAGTATATAGTAAGTAGTTATGGCGCTCCCGTGACGTCACACTGTCGCGCGACAGGTCGGCAACGGCGAGTCTACTAGATGCTTTAGTCTACTGGTGCACACCGAGGTCACATGACTCAGATCAGTTACCTCTTTGTCACCTTCAGTCTTTCTCACTGAGACTCTGCTGGTTTCAAGTTTCTGTCTCTTTTCTCTAACCTCCCCCTTCTTTCCCCCACTCTCCCGCTCTGTCTCCCACTGTCTCTGTCTCATGACCCCCCCTCCCCCTCTCCCTCCCCCGATCAGACAGAGCTCTCTTTATTTCTCTCCATCACTGAGGTCTTTATTTATTGATCAGCTGATCACTGACTGTCACCAGATCATTGAACCTGTTTTAAAACATTTCAGGACTAAATGTGCACTTCACTGATCAATACTGAATTAAATCAATTAATAAAATAAATCCTATTCTACAGTTAACACCCAACATGAACAAGATATTCTGTCAGCAATCCATGTTTTCACTGAAGTTAGTTAATAAAGATCTATTTCACTGTTTACATATCAATAGAACTTTATATTCTGTGAAAGATTAGGCAACTAAAATAATACTGTTAAAAACTTCTACATGATTCCACTCAGACTAGAGCTACGGCCGATCAGGTCAATATAATAATATAATATATTTAAATTAATCTGCTCCACTGATTGTTTATTAAATGTAAAAAAAACGGTGTTTACTGTGATATCAACAACATCTATCAGCAGCCATATTGTCTCTCACAGTGTGAACTTCAGCAGGAAGTGATGTCACACACACACACACACACACACACTTCCTCTTCCTGCCCCTCCCAGCTCAGAGCAGAAGTTAATGTGTGAAACAGAACAGAAAGCAGAAGTTCAGATATAAATATCAGGACGACTGACTGTGAAAACTAATTCTTCTTTTTATCTTTTGATTTATGAGTTTGTTGTTGTTGTTTTGATTCATTGTGTACAAACAATAACTTTTCCAAAGACACCAGTGATTCACACATTCACTGATGTGCTTTATACAAACTGTATCTGTATCTGCTCACTCAGTGATCAATGGATCTAACGGATGGAAACAGAAGTCAAATAAAACTGCTATTGTAATGTGTTGTAAGGGCTGGTGGATGGTTTATGGATCTTCTGTTAGACTCACCACAGTCAGTGTCCTCCCTGGTTAGAACCAATGATCCTCCTCAGTGTCTCTGTCTATTGATTACAGGTATCACTATTGTCTGTGGTTTGTTTCTCCAATAAAAAGCTGAAAGAATTCATCAGACTGAGAAATTTACAGTAAGGGGTTCAGTGTCTATGTGGTCCAGTGGTCCAGTGGTTCAGTGTCTCAGCGGTTCAGTGTCTCACTGGTCCAGTGGTCCAGTGGTTCACTGGTTCAGTGGTTTAGTGGTTCACTGGTCCAGTGGTTCAGTGTCTCACTGGTCCAGTGGTTTAGTGGTCCAGTGGTTCACCATAGTTCAGTGATGAGACAACATCTACAGTCCTTATTGCATATAAATACAGGTGCATCTCAATAAATTAGAATATCATGACAAAGTTCTTTTATTTCAGTAATTCAATTCAAAAAGTGAAACTCATATATTTTATAGATTCATTACACACAGAGTGAAATATTTCAGGCCTTTATTTCTTTTAATTTTGATGATTATGGCTTACAGCTTGAGATGCACCTGTAATCTAGAGTGGATCTGTAGTGAACATGAAGCTTCTTAAAACCGAACTGTGTTCATGGAAAGAGGAAGTTCTGTTTCAGAAGAAGTTCAGAATAAAGGATCTGTCTGGATCCTAAACATGAAGTTTGTCACATTGTGGTTGTGAAGTCAGCTTTGTCTACTTCCTGTTGATGATGTCAGCAGATTGTGTAAATATCATCATCATTCTCATGTTTACTTTTATCTGATGTTTGTACATATTTCATTTACATTGTATTATTAGACTTTATTAAGTAAACAACAGTTACGGACGCAGGTCAATATGTCGTCCACTTATCAGAAGGTTGTTGGTTCAATCCCAGGCTCATCTTGCTGCATGTTGAAGTGTCCTTGAGCAAGATTCTGAACCCCAAACTGCTCCTGATGCTGATCAGTGTGTGTGTGTGTGTGTGTGTGTGTGTGTGTGGCTGTAGTGTACAGCGCATTGAGTGGTTGAAAGACTTAAAAGGCACTATAAATAAGTAGTACAAGGTCACATGACACATTAACCTTAAGAGTGACACTGATTACCAATCAATAACTGAGTTCCACAAGAAAAAGTGATCAATCACTTATCATATAAAAAAGTGATCAGTTATCATAAAGAATAATTGAACTGTCTCTGTCCTCAGAATAAGGAGAAGGGGCGTCTGAAGGAGCGGGAGAAAGAAGCGCGAGAGAGAGAGGCCAGGTCCAGCAATGGTCACCTGTTCACCTCCCTGACAGTGTCCTCCACCACCCTGTGCTCCTCCTGCAACAGGAGCATCACAGCCAAGGAAGCGCTCAGTTGCCCAGGTAACATACATACATAAACACTATATATATATATATCTTTACTTCCTGCTTCTGTTTCATGCTGTTTAATAAAACCTCTGAGGTTAATCTCTCACACACACATTATAAACTCTATGTGTTTCCATAGCAACAGAAAATAATAAGACTGTATAAACAGTGTGTGTGTGTGTGTGTGTGTGTGTGTGTGTGTGTGTGTGTGTGTGTGTGACAGATGGTGTGTTAATCCTCCTTCACAATGAACAGATGTACTTCTTCAGATTAACACACACACATGTGTCTGTGTGTGTGTGACCTCATTGTCCTACATTGTGATTGGCTGCTGTCGATGAACCCTGAGAACTGGGTCAAGGGGACACATGTGTCTCTCTGGGTGTGTGTGTGTGTTTGTGTGTGTAATATGTGTATAACTAGTTTTCGGAAGTGATGCTAGCTTGTGATGCCACGGTGACTTCCTGTTTACATAGTAGATTGCTCCTGATTGGACAGAGCGACAGAGGTTTCCTAGCAACAGACTGACACATTATATTAAGTCTTCAGCAGCTGAGACATTTCTTAAAGGACCTGTGCCATCTAGTGGTGAAGTTGCAGATTGCAACTAACTGAATACTGCCCAGCCTTCAGTGTGTAGTAGAAACTGTGGCTGTGAAAGTCCCTATTTAGAGTCAGTGTTTGGTTTGTCCGTTCTGGGCTACTGTAGGAACATGGCGGTTCAACATGGCGGACTCCACCAGAAGAAGAGCCTCAGTAGATAAAAACTGATTCTAAGGTAACGACAACACAAAGATTTATTGCTGAGTCGCAGTTAGAGAGCCGCTCTCTCTAACACCGATGAGCATCAAACTCCTGCCTGATGTTTTATACCAGCAACCAATGAGCTTATTAGTTTGTGGACAGGATGTTTGGACCTGTTTCATTGATTATGACATATTGATACAATCTGTTATTCAGCAGAATTATTGATCTGATTGTACGTGTAGATATAGAATCATAACTACCTGCTCCATATATCTCCTCCCCTGCATTAAACTAATAAATATTACGTTTGAACATGTTTCTGACCAGGTACCTGTCATTCTGTCATTCTGTCTGTCTGTCTGTCTCTCAGCCTGTAATGTCACCATCCACAACCGCTGCAGAGACAGTCTGGCCAGCTGTGCCAAGATGAAACAGAGGGTAAGACCTGTCTAACTGTCTTCATTGATTACCTGTCTGTCTGTCTGTACTGACTACATGTATGTCTGTCTCTAACAGCAACAGAAGCTGTCGATGGTGAGAAACAGTTCGGCTCTGCAGAATGTCGCCATGCGCACCAAAAGTGAGTCAACATGTCTCTTTACCTGTCTGTCTTTCTATCACATTGAAAGATTGGTTGTTGGTTCAATCCATGGCTTCTCTCGTTGCGAGTTGAAGTGTCCTTGAGCAAGATACTGAAACTAAATTGCTCCCGATGCTGCATCAGTGTGTGAGTATGAATGATTAGTTTCTGTTCTGGTGAGCAGTTGGCAGCCATCAGTGTGTGAGTGTGTGTGTGTGGCTGTAGTGTACAGCACATTGAGTGGTCGAGAGACTAGAAAGATATATAGGTACAGTCCATTTACCATTTATTTGTTGGTCTAAAGATTTTGATTTAGGATCAGTCTGATTAATGAGCAATCTTTTCTTCTCTGTGTTCAGCTCCGATGATGAAGGAGCGTCCCAGCTCCGCCATCTATCCCTCAGACAGCCTTCGCCAGTCTCTGCTCGGGTCCCGACGCGTTCGCTCTGGCCTCTCGCTCGCCAAGAGCGTCTCCACAAATAACATCGCAGGGTGAGACTGAACAACTCTAAAAGATGTTCAGGTTGTTGTCATCAGTTTGTAGTCAATGACACATCAGACACAGCTGTACAAGTTTAACTACAGAATACTTATCAGTCAGTTTTATATATGTATAAATGTTTATATGTATGTAGTTACATAGTTATAGCAGCAGAAATATGAACACATCAGTCTAAATCTTAAGTTGAAGTTACACTAACTTCACAAGACTCACAAAACATACATTTATCTTTCCTATCAGAAATACTTTATTACTTCACCGTACTGTTTATAACTTTACTGTAGATGATGAAAACAGCAGTTTCAGTCGGAGCAGACCGGTTATGGAAACAAACCACAGAGAGGCTGCGATACAACACAGGCAGAGGGAGTGAGACACCATGTGACTCTGTGTTTTTATATAGAGAATATAATGTTTAGTATCTCATATAAAACCTGTGTCTCTCTCTCCACCTGCCTGTCTGTCTCAGTGTGAGTGAGGACTCTGTAGGTCTCAGGAGGATTCTGTCTCAGTCCACTGAATCTTTGAACTTCAGGAGCAGGACTTTGTCCATGGAGTCTCTGACTGATGACGGTTTGTAAATACATTTTATATCAAAGTCATCAATAATCAATCCATAATGTCTCATCATAGATTGTGGATCAGTATAGTAGAATAATAATTCCTTCATATTTTAGTCGACTTATTATATAAGTACAGTTTTTGGATTTTAGTCCTCCAATGCAGCTGATCTCATGTGACCTCAGAAAATAAATAATAGTCATACGTGTTGTATGTTGTGCTCTATGTTGTATGTTGTGTTGTATGTTGTGTTGTGCTATATGTTGTGTGTTGTGTTGTATGTTGTGCTGTATGTTGTATGTTGTGTTGTGCTATATGTTGTGTGTTGTGTTGTGCTATATATTGTGTTGTATGTTGTATGTTGTGTTGTGTGTTGTATGTTGTGTTGTATGTTGTATGTTGTATGTTGTATGTTGTATGTTGTGTTGTATGTTGTATGTTGTGCTGTGTGTTCTATGTTCTATGTTGTATGTTGTGTGTTGTGTTGTATGTTGTGTGTTATGTTGTATGTTGTATGTTGCGTTGTATGTTGTATGTTGTATGTTGTGTTGCAGGTGAGTGGTGGTGGAGCCCCCTGCTGGAGGAGCTGCAAGTGGAGGGCAGCTGTGTTCAGGCTGACAGTTGGAGTCTCGTTGTTCAACCAACCTTCCTGCAGACGCTTCATAAAGACCTCATTAAACAGCAGGATGTTATCTACGGTATGTTAATATTCACATCAAACAACATTAATGAATATAAATAATAACGCAGTTCAATAAGAATATCAGATAAAAACTGGTTCCTGCACAATAATGTCTCTAACAATTAAAACTTAATAAACAGTAAGTCCTTATAATCCTTATAAAAAGGAGTTTGGTGTAGAGTTAGCACTGTACTTTACATATATTGTGTTTACATATATATATATATACGTATGTATTCTGTATACACACATATAAATACACATTACCACCTCAGACAGCACCAGTCTTCCCAGTATCACCATTATAACAATTATTAAAATCCAGCAGCGTAGTTCGACCCTGTTCAAGTAGACAGTTTACACAGGAGGCAGGTATATTATAGATTATTCAATGCTGACCTGTCCTCCAGGTCCACACTGCTCTTCCAAACGGTTCCTCTTTTTAACATTCATTTTACCTCTGCTAACTATCTGACCATCACATTCTAGCTCTGTACTAAACCTGTCTGTCTCTCTCTCTCTACCTGTCTGTCTCTCAGAGTTAATACAGACCGAGTTCCACCACGTGCGGACGTTGCGGATCATGGAGGGGGTATACCGGCGGGGGATGCTGGAGGAGGTGATGCTAGAGGCGGGTGTGGTTCACACCATCTTCCCCTGTCTGGACCAGCTGCTGGAGTGGCACTCCGGCTTCCTGTCAGAGCTGCTTAACAGGAGGAAGGAGGGTCTGATGGAAGGCAGCTCCACCAACTTCACCGTCCGCAGGATCGGAGACCTGCTGCTCAGACAGGTACAGGTGGACTCTGTGTGTGGACTCACTGTGGTTGATTAGGGTCACACAGGATCAAGGTTTAGAGGTTTAAAGAGCAGCTTCTGTACTGCATTCTGGGAAATAAAACGTTTTTTTTCACTACCTGTTTGGAGTTCCGATTTCAGATCCACTGAAATCATCTGAGGAGTCTCCACCTGCTGGACATTTTAAATCATTACACTCACTGGATGTTTCTGTCAGTTAAACATAGCCAAAATATACCTAAAAAAAAGAGATAACAAACCAGAGCGTCACTCTCATTACTTAAAGTAGTAACATTATAGAAATACTCCACTGGTAGTTAAGTTCTGCATTTAAAGTCTAACTTAAGTAAAAGTACAGAAGAAATAGGAACTACATGTGCTTCTATATGAAAATTTAACATACTCATACTGTTCAAAGGCCACTTCATCAGAAGCAGGTTTATTGCCAAGTAGTTTTTCACATACAAGCAATGTGTAATAGTCCAATAGTAAGTTGGTGCATAACAATAAACATAAATATAGAGGCGAGGAATCTGCAAGTTAGCAGTGTGACGTATAATGATATCTGTAATGTGCAAAGATTAAATCCAATGTGCATTAATGTAATGAATATATACAGGGTGGGTTTAAGAGTCAGTGTCAGTGGTGGTCCCGGGTCTTGTTGATGAGTTCAGCTGCAAACTGTTCTTGTGGCAGGAGGTTTTGGACCTGATGGACCGCAGCCTGCTGCCAGAGGGAGGTGTCGGGATGGGGGGGGGTCAGCCACAATCTTACCTGGGGTTCTGGAGTTCAGTCATTGAATTATCCGAGGACCCCAGATCGAAAACAACACAAATACCAACAAAAACAAGAGTACTTAAGTGTCTCCTGTACAAATAAAACATACAAAAACAATGAGTCTATGAGGCTAAATTACAGGTTAAAACACCAAATACCGAAATCAATGTTGTGTATTATCCTTTATTATTGTGTATTATTGTTTATTATTGTTTATTACTGTGTATTATCGTTTATTGATGTGCGTTATTGTTTATTATTGTTTATTAAATGGTAAATGGTAAATGGACCTGTACTTGTATAGCGCCTTTCTAGTCTTCCGACCACTCAAAGCGCTTATACACTACTTGGCACATTCACCCTTTCGCACACATTCACTAGTCCATTGAACAGAAACTAATGCATTCATACACATTATTCATTACATTATTCATACACATTCACACACAGCTGCACAGTATCGGTAGTGATTCGGGGTTCAGTATCTTGCTCAAGGATACTTCGACATGTGGCACCAGGAGCCGGGGATCGAACCAACAACCTTCCGATTAGGGGACGACCCGCTCTGCCTCTGCGCCACAGCTGGCCATTACTGTGTATTATCATTTAATATTGTTTATTACTGTGTGTTATTGTGTATTATACTGTATGGTTGTCTGTGTAGTTTTCAGGTCAGCCTGCAGATGAAATGAAGAAACTTTATTCTGAGTTCTGCAGTCGACACCCGAAAGCTGTGAAACTCTACAAAGAGGTGTTAACTCGAGACCGAAGACTGCAGCAGTTCGTCAGGGTAAGGACCAGAACCTCAGACCTGGTTTTAGACCTTCAGTCCGATGTGATCTGTTTTAAACTGACTTAAACTCGTATAAATTGACATTAACTGGTTTAGACTGGTGTCTAAGTTTTTCTGTGTTGATGTCGACTGTCTTTCTCCATCCCATAATGCTCAGCGTGCATGTCGGGGTCCTCTGCTGCGTCGTCATGGCGTCCAGGAGTGCATCCTGCTGGTGACACAGCGAATCACAAAGTACCCCGTCCTCATCCAACGTATCCTCGACAACACCAAAGGTAACCAAGACCTCTGACCTCCAGTAACCTCTGACCCGTCACAGATGAGAGCAGTCCATCCTGGTACTTTGACCTTATGTCAAGCCCCGCCCCCTTTTTGGTGAAAGCAGTTGCTCTAATTTGACTGGCAGTAACTGTAAATTCTGATTTGATCAGTTTATAGCATAAAATAAGAATACTGTATTGATTGTATCTGTTATATTATAAATCCTCTGTGCAGTCACAATGACTTCTGACCTCTGATGTCACCATGTCCCTGTGACCTCATGCAGGCAACGAGGAGGAGGCCCAGGCGTTGAGTCAGGCTCTGTTCCTTCTGAAGAAGCTGATTAGCTCAGTGGACCAGGAAGTGCTGGAGCTGGACCGGACCAGGAGGCTGCAGGAGATCCAGGCCCGTCTGGACCCCCGGGCCCAGGCGGAGGTCCGTGGAGGAGGAGTGTTCAGGGGAGGAGAACTGCTGAGGAGGAGGCTCCTGCACGAGGGGACGCTTCTCTGGAAGGTCCAAGGCTCCAGGATGAAAGGTAGAGAATTCTGTATTCTGTTGGAGAAAAGGAAGAGAGGAAGTTAGGAAATATATGTCTGTTTTAATTTACTATGAACTAAGTTAGCATCAACCAAACTCCATTCAAAAAACAAGCATTTTAAAAGACAAAATCTGAGTTCAGATTTTTTACAAATCGCCATCATGATGTAGTTATTATAGTTATAGTTATTATTATTTTCATCTGTTTGTTGACATGAAATGACAGAAACATCTGTTTGGGCTTTTGGGCTCACACGGCCGCAGTGAGACAGATTAGAGGCAAGATATATGAGAAAATGATCGCTCGAGTAAACTAGCACGAGTAACTCAAGTTTGGTGCAATGACTCCGTTACTCCTGCTGACCAGCTGCTGAATGTTTGTCTCCAGATGTGCAGGTCCTGCTGATGTCAGACATCTTGGTTTTCCTTCAGGAGAAAGATCAGAAGTTCACCTTTGCATCACTGGTGAGTCTCACCTCGTCTCACCTGGTTTCACCTGGTTTCACCTGGTTTCACCTGGTTTCACCTGGTCTCACCTGCACCTCCTCATGTTCCTCCTCCTGTGACTCCTTTCAACATAAGGGAGCAGTGGTTCTCCTCTGTCTGTCTGTTTACATGTCTGTGTCTGTGTGTCAGGACAAATCTCCGGTGGTGTCTCTGAACAACCTGATCGTCAGAGATATAGCCAATCAGGAGCGAGGGATGTACCTGATCAGCGCCTCCACCCCTCCAGAGATGTACGAGCTGTACGCTTCGTCCAAAGATGACCGCAGGACCTGGATGAGCCGCATCCAGCAGACCGCCCTCAGGTCGCTACTGCAGTACAGTACCACACAGTACCACACAGTACCACACAGTACCACACAGTACTACACTGTACTACACAGTACTACACAGTACTACACTGTATTACACTGTACTGTTGCTACAGTTACTGTTGTCATTGCTCGCTGTCCCCTGTCGTTGCTGCTGTCGTCGT
>JAGRRF010012897.1:28891456-28901456 GCA_019097615.1 Morone chrysops
ACTTCTGTTGTGAATTGGCGCTATATAAATAAAATTGAATTGAATTGAATTGAATTGAGTGTACCTCGTGGATGCTGGTTGGACTCAGGTCTGGACCGGTCTGCAAAGCTTTGATGATCTTCTGATAATGTGACGGATTGTCTCCAAAACTGATCTCTAACTGTCGCAGGAACCGCCGGCTGCGTTCAAATGCCTGCTGCTCCTCAAACTGGAAGTTGGAACAGACAGTGACATCAAAACACAAAAATACTAAAGATTACCATGAAAACACCTGGACTATGAATTGAACTGTGATCAGCTTCATTAGAATCACAGACATAAGCTTTAATCTCAAGAATCCTGCATTCGAGACACCTGAGATACACCTGTGACCCTGCATTGAGACACCTGTCTGCTCACCAGTCCACATTGTAGCGCCTGCTCAGGGTGCAGGAATGCGGCAAAGTCTCGAAGGAGGTCTGTCCGATCTCCAAGGATGCAGCGCAGCTTCCTGAACAACAACACCACTTCCTGTCCATCTCCCGCCCGCTCAAACTCATTTAGCAGAGACACAAAGTCCTCCACCTGTCCAGGTATGTCCTGGAGCGCCTCACGCACCTAGAGAGACACAGTAAGAGTCACCTACAGATACCTGCTTCAACATGACCCTTACCTAGTTATGCTTCAGTGTCTCTGAGGTTGCTGGAAAGGGATGGATGGAGACTTTCAGAAGAAGTCTGACAGGTTTATTACTAGAATATGAAAATGTTACATGTGGAGTCCAAACCTTTGAACAGGAGCTTCAGGTGTGATAGATTTGTGACGATTCAGACACATCACTCACAGTGAAGTCAAAATGTTCTGAGTTTCTTACCCTGCTGAGGTAACTCTGGGCGAACGCCACATCTTTGCTCTCTCTGTGTGGGTCGTTGTTGAGGATGTTCTCGTCATATAGCAGTAACAGTTTTGTGGCGTCTTTACTGTGACGCTCCTGACGACTCCTTCTTAGGCCGCGAAGAGGTCGACTCCGACCTGCATAGAACAAGAGGAATCGTAAAAACACTGTCAGAAGTAAATAACACAGATCTACTAGAGACAGCTCTGACCTCGTCCTCGTCCAGGACACCTCCCTCCTCCTCTAGGCGTCCCTTCTCCTGATGGCATCTCCTCATCTCTTCCCTCCTTATTGCTCCTCCCCTCTCCTGACCCGTCCCCTTTAGGCCCCTCCTCTTCCTCTTCCTCCTCTTCCTGAGAGCCAGGAGAGGTTGGAGAGTGATCCTCCTCAGAATCTCCGTCTGCACAGAGCCGCCGCTCCGCCGCCAGCCAAGTCAGCTGCTTCATGGTTTCCTGAAAAAGCCAAAGGTCAAATAAGTTAGCTGCTTTGCGTACTGCATACAGTACACATTATATACAGTTTATATATAACATATGGGGTGGACAAAATACTGGAAACACAATGAGGACTTCCTGTTTACCTGTAACTCTGGAACAGACAGCACAGACTCCTCTGATGCTGATGACATCACTTCCTCCTCATCTTCATCTTGTGTGAGGTCATCAAAGTCCTCCTCCTCCTCTTCCTCCCCCTGCCGGTCCTGATCTTCATCTTTATCCTTTCCTCCATCCTCATCCCTCTCTCCTCCCCCATCATCCCTCTGTCCATCAGCTCCCTGTCCCTCCTCCTCCCCCTCTCCTCCCTGTTCCCCCTTTCCTCCCTCACCTGTTTCTTCCTCTCCACCTCCTCCTGCATCTCCGCCTTCTCTCTCCTCATCCTCCTCTCCACCAGTGTTTTCTCCTCCATTCAAACTGACCACACCATGAACAGTCCAGTTCTGCTCCTCCTTCTCCTCTTCTTCTTTTTCCTCGTCCTCCTCTCCTGCACAGGACGACAGAGGACTTAGTGTTGATGGTGAAGCTGAACTATCCTTCTCTTCCTGTGTCTCTTCCTTCACCTGATGTCTGTCCTCCAGTGGAGGGCGCAGCCTTTTGGACATCTTCTCCATCTCTTCTGTGATTGGTCTGTGGATCTGTTGCCCAAGAGCATGCTGGCAGGTGACAGTGGGTGGAGCCGGTGGAGTCCACATCATCTGGAGGAGAAAGTATCCCGGCTTCACAGTGCCACCTGAGAAAGGCATTATGGGATTTGTAGAGTCAGCGTTGGTCAGGGTGGGCAGGGGGAGGAGAAGGGGGACAACGCTACTGTCTTGTTGCCTAGAAACGCTCTGCTGCATCCTCTTGCCAATAGGAAGGCAGGGCTGAATTATGTCAGCACAGACATGGTGGGTGGGGCGTGTATGAAGAGCAGCCAATGGCACGGCCCCACAGACGGGGGGGTCAGACAGTAACTTGACACTTGGAGGGGGAAGGGGCAGGTAGCTTATTGGCTGCATGTCTACCTGTCTCTCTACCTGTCTGTCTGTCTGTCTCTTGATCTGTCTCGCTGACTGCCTGTCCAACATTGATTCCACCTGTCTGTCTGCCGGGGCTTTGGCAAGTGGCAGCAATGATGCATTGTGGGCCAAGGTGAAGAGGCGTCGGTGGGTGGGTGGGCGGGGGCGGGACTTGTTAGGCCAGTAGGGGTGGAGCCTAAGGGTGCAGCCTGGCGGGAGGGAGGGGGGGTAACACGTGGAGTTCAGTCGGGTCTTCTGGATGACCAGCTGACTGTTCTGTAGGTGAGAACCATCAACACACATTACTGACTCCAGGTCTGTAAACTGACACTGTGACATCACTCTGAATTTAACAATAGATAGTGATCTAACTGACTTCATTAAAAAGAATCAAATAAAGAATAAATAATACAGAAGTGATATATAATGATATATAAAGAAACATAGCCAGGGTCAGGATGGATATTTTAATAAAGTTATCTCAGGTATGTTTCTGCAGTTTATTTATTATATTTCCCATGTGAATCAGTGTGTGTGTATCAGTGTGTGTGTGTGTGTGTGTGTGAGCGGGTTGCAGTGTAGCTTTGTTCCTCTGCTCCCTGTGGACTGATTTCTATGTGTTTCTATGTAGGGATGAGGGTCAAAGGTTGTGACCTTTATGTTCCCAAGTGCCTTCTCTCTCTGCTTCCCTACAGTGTCAACAGTGTGCAACACTAGCTAACGTTAGCTCATAAATGGAGTCCACTAATGTGGTTGTTGGCTGGTGGCCACAACAGATGGTGCAATCCTGACCATATTCACGTGAAGGAAAGTGTCTGTAACCGGTAACCGAGACACTTAACTTTTAGCCTCCGGACTTCGGCCATACTATTTGCCACATGAGTTCTCACGTTGTTGCGGTTGTATTTATCCTATGCTCTGCCGAAATGAAGGCAGCGCTTGACACTGTACATACTGTTATAGCCAGACTACAGACCCAGCACCCCAGCTCATTCACTGCAATCTCTGGTGATTTTAATGATATCTACCTGACAAAAACACTGGCAACATTCTCCCAGTCTGTGAAGGGGGAGATCAAACTCTGGGCATCAGTACATCAGTACAGTACAGCACATTTAACACCATACAGTCGGCACTACTTGCAGATAAGCTGCAACCTGACATGTGAACTGCTGTTATGCCTTAATTTCCCCCCAGGGATAAATAACCAACCAACCAGGTGGCATTGTTAATAACAGTAACAGTTTAATGGACGTTACATAATAAGCTTTAGTAGTTTATGTTGATAAAATCTAACAAATAAAAGCACTTGAGTTTGTGCTTCACACTGATTTGGATGTGAATGTGGGCCTGGTTAAGTCTGTCAGACCTTGAGCCAGTTAGGCATGTTGGATGTGTTTCTGTCCACTGGGGGGCGCTGGTCTCCCGACTGAACTCTGCTGCAGGCGAGCGGCAGCGGGGGGAGAACTCGCTGCATCAGGAACGTCTGAAAGCACAAGAACATAAAGTTCACCTTTCCACCAGCGCTGATGATGTCATACAGTGTGTGATGATGTCACAGCGAGGTCACCTTGATGACATTGTTGTGTGGCGCTCTCGGTCCGCTCATCTCTCTGATGTGTTTCCTGAAGTTCCATCGACTCTTACAGAGCAGGTAGGAGCTGATCAGCTGATCTGACTGGACCGCCCCCTCAAAGTGCTTCAGACCCAGGATGATCAAACTGCACAGAGGCATCATGGGAAATATTAGTGTCAGACTGAGCCATGGATCCGGGACTCAAATGTCAATGAAGTGAATAAATTTGTAGTTCTGCCAGGGTTCCCAAGCCTTTTTAAACATCAAATTCAATTACTTTTCAAGGACTTTCCAGGTCCAATTCACTCAAATATAAGGACCCAAATGGCAGTGTGAGCCATGGATCAGAGTTAATTATGATTACACAGAATATTTATAAGAGCCAGCAGCAATTTATATTCCTTTACTCGAAAACAACTTCCTCAATGACCCATGTCTACTTTTGTCTATTCCAAAAACATTCAAGGCCTTGATTTCCCTCAAACTCACACAAATTCACTGACAAGGGTGTCAAGGATCTGTGGGAACCATGCACTGCACATGCTCAGAAGTGCTGAGACGTCATGCACTTTAACCATTTGTAACCCTAGCTGCAGTCTGCCTGTGCCAGCATACCATCTGTAGAATCTGTTTAGAAGGAGTTTGGTCTAGACCTATTCTCTTTGAAAAAATTAGATAACTGAGATAACTTTTGTTATGAATTGGTGCTATACAAATAAAACTGAATTGAACTGAATAGAAAACACTGTGAAAATCTTACTTAAATCAGAAGAAGACTGCCAGACAAGGCTTCTTATTTAGTTTCTTTTACTTACTTTACTTTTTAAAGCTGTTTTTTATATACACTTCACACATTTACATTACTGAATGTTTTATTTCCTAATTTTTGCCAGTTTTCAGCCACATGAAGCGCAGACTGTGATATTGTGAGAGTTTTCATTATCAGTTGCTGCTGTTTCCACATTGTTGTTGTGCAATGTTCTACCTGAATTATTCTGTCCCATATACACTTCTCTGGGCTGTTTTGACTACAAAGCCAAGACACATGTTCAGTCACAATGTCCCACTCTGGAGAGCACTGTAGTGTGTATTATGTCTGTATGTAAGGGAGAATACTCAATGAGGTGTCCAGAGCCTGCCTCTGTGGACTCCATTAATTCCTAATTATCCCACTCTGTTTTCCCTGATAACATCATAATGTTCTACTCTAGTTAATAGGCATTTATGTATCATTGTTTACCCGTCCTCTCCTGCAGTGTAAACACTCCGGTGATGTTGGGTGTGGTCCAGGTTGCAGACAGGAAGTAGTTCTGGGTAAAGGAAGATGGGACGAGTGGCGAACAGCCAGGCAATGTCGGTGGGCAGCAGAGGGAAGGCATGGCCTAAACAGAACCAGAACCAGAACCAGAACTAGAACCACAACCACAACCACCAGTAGAGAGAAACTTAATAGTTTATTTCCCTCCTTACTGTTAGTAGCAGGAGTCATCCTGGGGAGCCAGCGTCTGGATGCAGGAGGAGCAGGAGGAGCAGGAGGAGATTCCGCTCTCTGCTCCACCTCCTGCAAGAGATCCAGAGCCCCCTGCAGGTTACACACTCTGAAACTGCTGGGGAAAAAAACCTCCTCCTGCCGGCAGGCAAACTGCTGCAGCTCCCCCTGGAACAACAAGAGACTGTTTACAGACTGACCAGGTAGTGTTTGTGTTGTTATTTACAGACTGACAAGGTAGTGTTTGTGTTGTTGTTTACAGACCAGGTAGTGTTTGTGTTGTTGTTTACAAACTGACCAGGTAGTGTTTAGTGATACAGGCTTCGTGGTTCAGAGCCTCAACACGGCGAGCCAGCAGGTGGACCTGAGTCAGCAGCTGTACATGCTGAGAGAGACAGAAACCAATAAACATTCTGTTTGGATCTTTGGATCTCGACCCGAGCATAGACATACCAATATATGAAATACATCCTCTTGAACCAGAACCTGAGGTACCAGAATTCCTTCAGTTGGGACAGGGACTCAGTCCAACCTGAGGGGCCAAAGAGGACCAGGACCTCAGACCTCAGGGAGTGTTGTAAACTGTCCCAGTGCTCACTGGAGCTCCCAGTCTGATGGACCCAACAGAACCACATTAATTCTGAGGTCACCACCGTGACTGCTTGACCGCGACACTTGTCCTTATTATATGTTATATGGCTGTCTTCAAAGACACCAGAGTACTCAATTCACCTCTCAGAATGAGAGTGTCTGGTCTACCACTGCCTCCATTGATCCAAACTATGTTCCAGTCAAAAAGCACTTCATGCCCTCCAACTGCAGTTCCCGCTACAGAAATGTAGTGAAACAGTGACATCATGTGCAAACAAGATATTGGAGAACAGCATACAAATTGGATTGATTGCATCTGGATCTGCGTCCCTACATTGCATCCAGGATCAGAGACGAGCAGAGGGGAAGATGATTGTAACAACATGTTCAGTCTCAGGTACCTGCTGTATCTGCTGCTGGAGCTGCAGTTTCTGGGTGTAGTCCAGGTGAAGGGCGGGGGAGACCCGGCTTGGGAGCACCAAGAAGGAAGTGATAGGGTTGGGTTGTGTGCTGGGAGTGTCCTTCAGGTTGATGTTGTCACGGGGATGATTGGTTGTGTCCTGCAGGGCTCTCCTCTGCTGCAGAGCTTCGTACTGTTTTCTGACTGTCCGCCGTCGCTCTGTTAACATGCTGGCTAATGGTGCTTCAAAACTACAGGCGGCAAAAAGGGACAAAAGTAAGAAACACAGGAAGCTTGAAAACGTTCAGTATGAAGTTCTATTGGGTTCCCTCCCCACAGGCTCCGCCTCGATGAGGTAATCTCAGAACACTAGATCAATGGTTCCCAACCTTTTTTCTTCAAGGAGCCGTTTCTATCAGTGAGTAAACCAACTATATTTCTATTGATCACAATCAATAACAGCAGAGCTATCCGCAGCTGATCAACTGATCAATGAACACAGTTCAGTGAACACAACAACTGCAGGAAGTTTGATTATTTCCTGTGAATATTGATCCATTCTCTGTCTGTATTCTGTATTTTTATTATTTTAACAATCACACTTAATATTCTTCTTTCTGACAGATTCACTGTTTATTCTCAGTGATCTATCCCCTAACCCTTCTGATGCAGGATGAGGCTGTTGATAGGAGACTGAAGCTCTGTACACTGAACACTGTGATCACATCTTCATCCTGTTTAGATCTTCAATAACAATACTCACTTTAAAAACAATAATTTCAGTTAGTTTTATTCACAGAAATCAATGAAATATTGAAATATTCAGTATGCCTATTGATATAGGCCTACTGAGTATATTTTAAAAGTTTTCTTAGACCCTAAAAACCAAGAAGGTGGGGCGCCCGGTTAGCTCAGTTGGTAAAGCTGGCGTCCCATGTACTGGGGCTGAGTCCTTGCTGCAGCAGCCCAGGGTTTGAGTCTGACCTACGGCTCTTTGCTGCGTGTCATTCTCTCTGTCTGCCCCCCTTTTCCTGTCTACCTTCAGCTGTCTCTATCAATTAAAGGCAATAAAAAGCCCCCCCAAAAAATCAAGAAGGTCTCTTAACCACTTGTGAAGCTTTGGTGACCCTACTGGGGGCCAGGACACACACAAGCTGAGTTTGAACAGGTTTTTTAAAGCAGGACATTTTTATTATAACATATCTGAACTGGTACGGGGCAGAGCCTAAAATGAAGTAAGGATGTCTCCTCTGAGCTGGATTCTTCTTCATGTGTTCTGTGTGAAAAGAAGCAGCAACAGAGGCAATTTCTCTTCCTCCCAACCCAAACAGTCACAGCACTTCTCTGCTGCACCGTCCCAATAGGAGGATCAACATCCCTGTTTCAATACCACTTCCTCATGCCCGATACCGGTAACGTATTTTTTCTAACCCCTCATAAACAACTAAGCTGTTCATAAGACATTTGTATGGATGTCATTTTGTGTAGATTGTGTTTAACCCTGACTATCCTTTATCAGGACACAGTGAACACACTCCGTGCAGGTTACCGTAAGGCCTGGGGGACGTTAAATTTGGGTCCAGTCTGTGATGGGGCCTCCTCTTCCTGTTCCTCCTCCTGCTCCTCCTCCTGGAGCTGTACAGTAAACAGATGTCATCGTCACATGAACACATGAAACAGCCTTGTTGACCAACAGTGCCTGAACTAAGCAACCCAAAGTGACGTCCAGACTCCTTAAAACTAACAAGGAGGAACTTTACTGACAAAGATCTAATAGGTTTCAAATATGAAAAAGACAAAATTGTTTGTTTACTTTAGACGAAAGTTCAGTCAGTGCTGAAAAAAGCTCTGAGGAATGTAAAAGTGCTCACAGTTCTCAGTCCCGCATATGGTGTAAACAAACTCCCCCTGTGCTACCAGCTCTCAGTCCGGGTACAGACAGCTAATAGGACCGCTAACTAACTAATAGCAGCTAGTACAGTTAGCATATGCAGCAGTGCAGCGGTAAGAGACTTCCTGTGTTACAAGAGAAAGGGTCCGTGTTGCAACAATCCTCTGATACTTTGGTCCCGGTGACAAGAAGCAGCTCATGAACGCAGTTTTATGTTGGTTTGGTTCCACTGAGACTGTCAGAGACTGATGGTTCAGTCAGTAGAAGGCAGCAGTAACACATAATTTATTTATTTATTAATTAATTTAAATTCACTCACCGTATCAAAGAGCTCGTCCAGCAGCTCGTTCACTTCCTTCTCTGTAAAAAAAAACAAAACAGTGTTGGTTAGAAATCCAAACCCTGTTCAAACTGAGGGGACAACAACAACGAGTCTCAACCAATAACCAGTCCTCAACACCTACTGGTGATCTGGACGGCCCGATCCGTCCTGTAGTCCTCCAGGTCAGGTTCATCCAGGTCGTCCAGGAAGTTGTACTCTGGATCGTCATCATCATCAGCTTCCTCTGAGAATACACACAGTTCAGTAAACAAAACTCACACTACCTGTTCAAATCTGTCTCTGGTTGGCACTCTGTGGAGAACAGCAGACCTGGTCGGGAATATCACTGGAACTTTGACCAAACACACATATATATGATAATTTTTTATTAATTATTATTAGTCATTTGTGTGTGTGTGTGTTAATAAAACTGAATCAAACTGGTTCAAACACATGACTCAGTGCCAGTTACTGATGGATAACAAAGTTTTCCTGATGTTTTTTAAGTGAAAATAAGAACAAAGTGATGAAATGAGACGGACTTTTATTTTGACAGGCTGCTGTCAGCCTGACCTCTGACCTTCGTTGTCGGGGGCCATGAGACCCTGGAGCCACTTCGTCCACTGACGGCCCCCCTTCCGCCGGGCAGCGCTCTGCTCGTACATGTCAGCTGTGATGTCAGGGGCCAGAAGCTCCGCCTCCAGCTGACCCAGAGGAATATTAACCAGACGGACTTTGGAGCGCGTGCGGTATGCCAAACAGCTGGAGCCTTCATCACCACCACCACCATCATCATCATCATCATCATCAGCAGCAGCAGCAGCAGCAGCAGCAGCATCAACGGCCTTTCTGTCCAGAGACTGAGGTAGAGAGAGACGGACATGGTAGAGAGAGATATGAAGAGAGAGACAGACATGAAGAGAGAGATATGAAGAGAGAGACAGACATGTAGAGAGAGACAGACATGAAGAGTGAGACAGACATGTAGAGAGAGACAGACATGAAGAGACAAACATGAAGAGAGAGACATGAAGAGAGAGACAGACATGAAGAGACAGACATGAAGAGAGAGACAGACATGAAGAGACAGACATGAAGAGACAGACAAACATGTAGAGAGAGACAGACATGTAGAGACAGACAGGTCATAGGGGTGGGGGGGGGGCTACCTGGTTAAAGCTGAATGCGGTGCTGCAGTCCAGCTCCTCTTCCACAGCGTTCAGTCTCTCCAGGAAGGAAGACTCAGGAGCAGTGAGGAGGTGCTGAGGAGCACAAGTGGAGGTCACCTGTTCCTCCTGCTGTCCTGGGAATCCCTAAACAATGAGTCAGAGGTCAGAGGTCACAGTCACTGGAGGATGTTAG
>JAGRRF010012898.1:24233-36076 GCA_019097615.1 Morone chrysops
TTTTTTTTTTTTTTTTTTTTAAATCCTGCATGCGTACGTGAGTAAAGACCGTGTGTGAAACCATGTGTGAATTTGAACTTTAAGGTTCTAATTTACACTACAAAAAGTGAGTCTTCAAGTGACCAAATTGGAACAGGAGTATATTCCCAGTGTGAAACTTTTCTTTTTTTGAATATACATTTTATATTAAAATTACAGGATATTTAGCAACAACAAAGACAATAATATGTTATTAAGAATTCCCTTTTTAATGACAGTGTTATGCTCACAGTTTGCCTGTTTGAAAATCACACCTCCTTTCGCTCTTCAGTGAGTATGTGTCACTTTGTATCCTCCCTGCTATTATGTTAATATATGATAATTAGGTAGGCAGCCATGATTTTTACCCACAACAAAAGGATAATAGCAGGTAATAACAGGCTTTCTATTCTTTCAGGGTCTTTTTCAACAAATACGAGTGGAAATCCGGCTTTTACCGCATTCCTGGTACAGTTGGCTGCAGTTGTTAGTGTATGTAGACAATAGAGGGAGGGAAAACGGTGGTTTGTCTAGTTTCTCAGTGCTAATATGGGGGCACAGGGGAGCATCTGTTAAGTGCTCAATCTACTGTACTGTATGTTCACAATTACACACATTTTTAGTAGCACTGTAAAAATGCATCAAATCATACGAAATCTCTTTCCATTTCAGATTTGAGCTACTTTCCTGTGAATGTAGCCAAGTGAGCAACCCTTCTCAAGTAGCAGTCGACCCATATCGGTTTTTCAATGGCTGATACCAATATTTAGAGAGCAGGGCTGCCCGATGGCTGACATATAATATCGATATCAAAACAAAGAAAAATTATGTTTAATTGTATTATATTCTGTAGGATATTCTGGCATATGTTTACAGCAGGACACATGAGAGTTATAGGGCAGTGCTCTTTTACCACTTTTCCAAAACACACAATTGTCAAGAAGATGGCGCCACGTACGGCCGCCTTGGTGTGTTGGTGCGCTTTGTTTTATAAACAGTTTATTAAATGCTCGACTAGAGAGAAGAAAATACTGGATCACTGTTACACTACAGTCAGCGGAGCTTATCACGCCGTCCCCCGCGCCGCACTGGGCCTCTCCGACCACGTCATGGTCCACCTGATGTCCTCATACAGGCAGAAATTAAAGCTCTGCTAACCTGTTGTGAGGACATCAAAGCAGTGGACCAGTGAAGCTGTGGAGGATCTCCAGGCGTGCTTGGACTGTACTGACTGGGATGTGTTCAGGACTGCTACTAACAGTCTGGATGAGTACACAGAGGCTGTGACATCATATATCAGCTGTGAGGACTGCTGTGTACCATCACGCACCAGGGTGAGTTACAACAATGACAAACCCTGGTTCACAGCCAAACTCATTCAGCTACGGTTGCAGAAGGAGCAAGCATTCAGGAGTGGGGACAGGGACAAGTTTAAGGAGTCAAAGTACAAGTTTAGCAAGGCAGTGAAATAAGCTAAATTACAGTACTCTGAGAAACTTCAACACCAGTTCTCAATGACTCTGGTTCAATGAGCAAACGAGCTGAATGAGTTCTACTGCCGCTTCGACAGACAAAGGAGCAGTCCATACACCATCCTCCAGTCCTCCATCCTCACCTCATCCATCACCATCTGGTACGCTGCGGCCACTGACAAGGGCAGACTGCAGTGTATCATTTGATCAGCTGAGAAGGTGATCGGCTGCAATCTGCCATCTGCCTCTAGGACCAGGAATGGTAAATGGAATTTGGGGATTCAGTATCTTGCTCAAGGATACTTCGACACGTGGCAGGAGGAGCCAGGGATCGAACCAACAACCTTGTGATTGGGGGACGACCCGCTCTGCCTCTGAGCCACAGCCGCCCGGGAAGTGTGCAGGTAAGATTGTGGCTGACCCCTCCCATCCCGGTTACAATCTCTTTGAGATACTTCCCTCTGGCAGGAGGCTGCGGTCCATCAGGACTAAAACGTCTCATCATAAAAACAGTTTCTTCCCGTCTGCCGTTGGCCTCCTTAACAAGACCCGGATTACCCATTGTCATTGACTCTTATACCCACCCTGTATATAAAGAATGCATTACATTAATGCACCCACGTTCTTTTGCACAGCTTTCTCTTTCTCTTCTTATATTTATCTATTTATTTATCTATTTATTTTCTATTTTGTCTATTTTTCTGTGTGATTTTTGTGTGATTTGAATAATTGTATATTTGTATATTTGTATATTTGTATTTGTATATGTGTATATTTTATGCACCAACTGCACCAAGTCACATTCCTCATAGGCATAAAAACCTACTTGGCAATAAACAAAATTCTGATTCTGATTCTGAAAAGGGGAGCGCTAACATCATTCCATAGCACACTGACAAGGTTACCTGCAGATCTGTCTGGAGACCTTTTTTGTTTATCGACCTTGTGAGCAGAGACATAGGCCGACGCTGATTATATCAAAATGTTATATATTCGGACCATTTAATCACTACTAACTAATCACCAAAAGTCCACTTTATTTACCAGAGAACCCCCTGTGAAACATGGCCAGTGTTTGGATCTCACACTTTGAATGACACTAAGATTGAAATATCACTCATTATATGCTACTTTTAGGACCGGTTTGTAGGATTAAGTGGAATCGAAGTTGCAAAATGCAACTAAATGAATACTACTCACCTCATCCAAACATGCAGGAAAAACAGCAGTGGCTACAAACCTCACAAAAAAAAGCCCTATCTACAGCCAGTGTTTGGTTTGTTCGTTATGGGGTTCTGTAGAAACATGCCGGACCGGTTCAACATGGTGTGCTCATTTGAAGGGGACCAGCTCCCTCTGTAGATAAAAAAGGCTCTAAGGTAATGAAACCACAACAATTCCAACTTTTACACGAATTAAAACACACCTATGAATATTATATTTCATGTCTGACAATAGATCCTCCTAAATGTTACACACTGGACCTTTAAAATTGGTCTTTATTGATCCCCAGAGTGGAAATTCAGCGTTCCACACAAATAACTACAGATAAATAATAATAATGAAAGCATATTAATAAGAGGAGGTATATTAAACTTAAATAAGAATAGAAGTAAAAATAAAAACTATACATATGTAAACAGTGAATACCAGACTAATATATAATATGATTAAATAATGATAATTAGTGTTTGTCCGTATTAGAGATGTAATGAGAGTGTAACTTATTCACACGATTTAACATAATATAGTATGGGATATAAGATAAGGTGAAATGTAGCAATATAGTGTAACATAATATAGTAAAGTACAGCAATCTAACAGAATATCACATATATGGTAGTATTGTATAATACACATCTAATAAGTATAGCATAATATTTAACAAAATACATAAATTAGTCCAACAGAGAGACAATGGCAAACATAGGAGTTTGAAAATTAAAAAAGCAGAAGATAATTTTATATATATATAATTACTTTTTGCTTTTTTTGCTGAAACTTCCACTATATCCTGACAGTAGTACATGAGACAGATAATCTATGAAAAAATCAGGTTCCTCTGGCTCCTCCTAGTGCTCCTAATGCCATTTGCGAAAATCCACCAGGCCTGAACAAACACAACCAATCAGAGCCAAGAAAGATAGAAATATTCTTTGGGTTGGAGGCTTTAAGATAGTTGATAGATAGTAGATGAACAATCAACTATCTTTCTTGGCTTTGATTGGTTGTTTTTGTTCAGGCATGGTGGATTTTGGTTTCAGTTTCAGAAAATATGACAATTTAAAAAAAAATAAAAGTTACCTACCGCAGCTTTAACACTAAATGTCCTTTTTACTTATTTATTTATTGAACGTACAAGTGGTAATGTCAGAGGAACAGTAAGGATATACTGTAGGCATACAGTACACACAAACCATGATATGTTGCGGCTGTGTGACTCATGAAAACCACATGCCAATGTTGTTCCACTGGCAGATCACATGCCTGTTGAACAGCAGGGACATACCTCCAGTCAAAGCAGAATGCCACTAAGAATCGGCATATAAAACAGAAGCGTCACACCATGCCAGTGACGGGAATGACTCACTGTCACACAGCAGCACATATGATAATCAGCAATGGCATATGTCATTAAGAATTGGTATATGCCAGACGTACATTCAGAATCGATATTTGTCCCTAAACCAAGAGTGGCACACTATCAGCTTTTCCATCTCTGCGCTGCAGCACACACTTGATGGATGAGTTAAAGCAGCCCCAGCTGAATTTTCACGGCCATCAAACACCAAAAGCTAAACACACGCTTTACAATTTACACGCTTCTTTGTTTTCCTACAAGTGTGATTTTGTTTCATGAGCTGTAGTTCAGATTGGCAAGTGGAAAATTGTGAAGATGTGCAGCTATTTGAGAAGATGCTTTTCAAGACCACAGGAATAAATGTCTGTCAAATGATGCCTGGAGCACAGTAGCATGCACTGTCAAGTGGATCATAGGCTCAGAGTCATTTTATGTAATTATGAAAAGCTAAAACAGAGCAGCAAAAATATATTGTAGCACTTCAAATCTGTGTAGCTGCAGACAATACCTGCATGTAGAACCTCTGTGTACAATCACAATCACTTAGGGTAGATCAACCATCAACCAAGTCACATGCATTCTTTGTGGTAAGAAGTATTTACTGACAGTATCCCAATTAAGTTTGGTCTATTTTTAACATTTAAAAGTCCAGTGTGTAGGATTTAGGCAGCTGTGTAGTTCCAGATCCCAACTCACTCGTTCCACCCTCCCCTTCCAAGTGCGAACACTAGAGCATCTCCAAACCTGCAGCTCTTGTGGGGTGTTCCCGGTCTGCAGTGGTCAGTACCTATCAAAAGTGGTCCAAGGAAGGAAAAGCGGTGAACCAGAGACAGGGTCATGGGGGGCCAAGGCTCATTGAAGCACGTAGGGAGTGAAGGCTGGCCCGTGTGGTCTGATCCAACGGACGAGCTACTGTAGTTCAAACTGCTGAAATAGTTAAGGCTGGTTCTGATAGAAAGGTGTCAGAACACACAGTGTTTGTTCGTATGGGGCTGCATTACACATGGGGCTATAACAATGCTATGGCTGATTGGTGTACTTTCTATTTCAATTGATTGAATGAAATTGGCACAGTTAACTTCACGAGAAAAACACAAACACCTCTGTCTACAGTCGGTGTTTGGTTTGTCCATTCTGGGCTACTGTAGAAACATGACCGCTCAACATGACAGACTCCATGGAAGGAGATGGCTCATTCGAAGGTAACAAAGTCATATTTCCTACAGGTGATTATACCGAGGAAAACCATTATTCACACAATTACTGAATGGAGGTTCTCTTTGCACTCCATCCAAAATGCACTTCAGAAAAACAAATTCCAATACAATTTGACATTGGAGAAACAACTAACCCAGCTGGATTCTGTTAGAAGTGTGCTAATTATGAGAGGATATCTCTTATCATCTTTGCTGTGACCAGAGCTTTGAATCAGAACTGTCTATAATGGTGAATTTATTGAGTCACCACTGAGGAGATGTAGAAAGATGGTATGTGCAAATTTCTGGGCTGTTCCACGTTGTGTCCTTGAGTAGAAGAGAGAAGCCACTAGGGATGAGGAGCAGACCACATCTGATGCAAACTGATGTAAATGCTCAGACTGTCTGGTCTGTGCTGTGCAGTCACATACTGAGCTTATGCATAACCATGACACAGTGATTACAATTTCAAGTGTCCGCTGGTCCGGAAAATAATTCTGTGGAGCTCCATGGAAACAGACAACTCTGATATGATAGCCTTCTTAATATTAGCTAGTTTATATTAGCAATCGAATAGAATTTGAGCCATTTATAAGTGTTATCTAAATGTTTGTGCCAGCCACATACAGTCACATTCAGCGAAGAGACATCTTGTACCATCTGTTCGTCTAGCAGTGCACTTCCTGTGTAAAAGTTAATTTGAATGGAGTCACAGTATAATTCAACTTAATGAAATCAGATAAACACACACTCATGATAGTCTGAATCTGCATAATATAGTTTCACTGCATACAGTGAGTGAGTGATTACACCACCTACAGCGAGACTGAATTAAAGTCCCCGTCATTCTTCTGAGAACATAATGGGCTGCAAAGATGTCGTTCAAGAATGGTTGGGACCTGAAAGGCAGATACACCAAAAGTTTACAGCAGTGAGGTAATCCAGATATAAATACTACTGTAAAAATAAATCAACATTAATTTTCCAAAGAAGTTCCATTTATGCACTTTACACATCCAGACAGGGATTTCTGGACAGACCTTCAGAGTGTTTCCATGTCATACAGTGCATTTAAAAACCAATGAATGAAACCTATTACCTATATACCTAATTTTATTATAACCATATATAATTTATAATATATTATATTATATTATAACCATATATAATTTTCAGAGTTGTCTATTTTGATGTCAAAGAAAAAGGCAAAGGGGCCACTCCTTCCCCCTCCATCCGGCTCATATCATGATTTCAAAAATATAATATAGTATTACTACTATTTTTAAAAATGTATTTCATTTAAGCAACATAATGATGAAGATCATAGGTTCAAGGGTTGAGAGCAGGTTCTGGGCCTTCAATTGTTGTTAAGCTGCAACAATAAAGATGATATAAAAATGTAAAGAAACCTTACTATACTAAGTTTTTTTCATTATAATGACTTATAGACTATGAGTTTTTTCATCACATTGACAGAAACTGGCTTCCATAACTTTAAATGCCCTGCTTCATGCATGTCTTTGCTACCCTCCCTTTTCCATGATCCTCCCATCTTCCATCAGTTAGTTGTGTGGATTGGTAATTTTGAGACTTTTTGTATGTAAAGTGTCCATTGCTCTGTGTACATTGAGGCAGCTAAAAACAGAAGTGCAGAGATTTGACTGACAAAATATGACTTTTCATCCATTTTCATCTACATTTAGGGGGCATCCTTACTAGCATCACGTCGACATGCCAAGTCAACTGAAGCCTGTAGCTGCTTTGGTCAGAAGTAGCAGCTCTCCCCCGCGAGTCGATACAGTTCATCCTGCAATAATGTGTGTAAAGATGCCACCAGTATAAGGGTTTACATAGAGAACAATACATGCGGATGTTTAGATGAGCAGTGTTTTTGCCCTTTATCCACTCTAAATACACTAATAAATCATATACAATAAAATACGTGATGTGTAAAAATGACAGATGGTATTATTCAACTAAATTCAACTCAATGAATAAAGTGATGCTTCAAAACACATTGCATATATATTTTGTATTATTAAAAACAAATCTATTATAAGTGCCCTAAGTTAATTATTCAGTGTACATTTATAAGATGTAAACATGGTTTATTTCCATTTCTATTCACAGAAATAAACCATGTTTAAACAGCAGCTGTAGTGCCTGAACCTAGTTTCTATGTCCTGTAGAACTCACTGTTAATTTACACCTCTACTCAGACCACTGTTATGTGATGTTCCTTCAAATCACTTACAGTAGGTTGTAACTTCATAGTATCTTCAGTTCAGAACTTGAGCAATCACACTAGAATTAACATGCTGCATGTTAAAGGACCAATGTATAGGATTTAGTGGCATCTAGTATAGTTGCACACTGCAACCATTTGAATACAGCTCAGCCTTCCAAGCGTGTAGAGGAGAAACTATGGTGAAACTCACAAAAAAGGCCCTATCTAGAGCCAGTGTTTGGTTTGTCCATTCTGGGCTACTGTACAAATATGGCAGGTAAATATGGCAGATACTGTAGAAGAGGACCTGCTCCCTCTGTAGATAAAAACTGCTCATTCTAAGGTAACAAAAACACAACAATCTTTATTTTCCAGTAATTTTACACTAATGAAAATACCTATGAATATACAACCTGAGGTCGGGACCCCTCACCTAAATTTCACAGGGGGTCACAGGGCCTTCTTGATTTTAAGAGTTTAATAAATAAATTAAAATATATTCTTTCATTTCTGTGAAATTGTTATTGTTAAAGTTTAGATTATTATTTAATAATCTTAACTGATCAACAGCCTCGTCCTGCATTAGAAAGTATGCAGTTTAAAACACCAAACAGCTAATAGACCAATGGCCATGTATCACAGAGAAAAAAAACACCAAATTTGTCAAGAAGAAGCCTATTAAGAATGTATGATTGTTAAAAATAACAATAAAAAACAATGCAGACATATTCATTCATCCAAATTGTTTGTTTTACACAAACTGTTATTGTTATGTTATTGAATATAATATATAAAATATTCATACAATGTGTAAGTTAATCAGGGGTCGTCGGTATACTCAATGATAGAAAAGGGCGGGAACCACTGGTATAAGTGACACAACAGCCCCAATGCATCTGTCAGACCGTACAAATTCTCTTGCCAGACATAAGACAAATAAGAATAAGGCAACCACTGGACAAATCACCCTCACCCCACATCAGCCTCAGCCAGGGAGCTGTTGAGATCTTTGGATTGATGCAGGGATAAGACTGATCTATCGGTCTGACTCTCGGGCAGTTAAAAGCTCACACTGGCATGACAAATTAAAGTAATCCCTCAGTTCCAGACAAGCAGGACCAAGTCAGTAAAGGAAGGATGTAAAGAGGAGATATAGCTGTCTATTCATCGAGACATGTCACTTTTTGATGGTATTAGCATCCTGCCATTCATGTGACAGATGGAACACGTGTCCTCATAACACAAACAGGCGTCCCTGGGATTGTGATTGGTGGAGTTAACTGCACATAACATTCAGAGTCAGGAGGCCCTGTAATTTAAATGAGGTCATAAGGCCATTGTACATCTCGTCTTGATAATACACTAAATGTAGAGAAATATTAGTGATGCTCTTTTCATGAAGTACAGTGAAAGGTAAATCCAGGTGAGAGCAATTATGCTTTAAAATGATTTCCTTTACTGAATGTAAAGCCATCACAAAGGCAGATAAAGAGAAGCAGTCAAGGTAGAACAGGAGTTTTAAGCTCTGAGGTAGATTTCACAAAAGGAGCTGTTATATATCTCAGGATGTCCTTAACACACTATTTTGAGCGCTGAATGTACCATTTGGATGCGATAAATACAAAGGATAGATATTTACCCACAGATAGTACTTACCGTACCCCAGCAGAGCACATGTGGAGGTGTAGGGAAGTCTGACCAGAGGGTCTAGGGTCAATGTCTAAAAAAGAACAAACTTTTTTTAAATTCAATTCAAGATAATTAATTCATCCCTCACAAGGTGTAAGTAAAGGAAAGATTATTAAATGAAAGCTACAAGCTGTGGAAAAGTTCTACTACCCTAAATAGAACAAGAAAATCCATACAATAATTACATTAAGTTAACTGTGACAAAATATAATGCTAAACACAAACAAACAGCATCATCACCAACCAGTGAACCACAAGAGATTTATAAAACACTACGAAACTAGACTACAAAACGTGGTCCTCATATTTGATATGGGACAGTGGACTTCATGGAAGTAGTCTCAATGATTCTATTTGAGAAGCTGATATAATCAAATACCATACTGTCACATACTGTTCTGCCACCCTCTGGTTTGGACACAGGAACTGCCAAACCAGTCCCCACCCATCTGGACTCCTTTTATGGTCAAGTTCCTGAGGGAATGCACCAAGTGTGAGGGGGAGGTTTGGGAGCTGTTTGGAGAATGTGTTGATTTTGACCATCAAGTTTACTCTTTTAACATGTTTTGTACATGTTTCTACACTGTTAACTTATAAAAGTTATCTTTTGGGTAATGAATAAATCTCTGCTATAAGTTAATTGCTTGACTAATTGTTGTTTCCAGGAATAGGAAGAGCTATACGCAGGAGTTGGAGCTTCTCCCAGTTGGCGAGCAGGCCACAGTGGGGTCAACAATCCAACAATACGGTGGTGAATGCAGAAATTTTATGCAGCTACTGTTGCACTCATCTGAGGCCGCCATTGAAGGGCACACATTTGATGCAGCATTACCAGTTCTATAAATGCCATGAATTTTAAAAAATCCAGATCAGGTAGTTTTGTCTTTGTAGTTTTAGCCATCACAGTCTGTTACTCACCAACCTTTTTGCTTAGATCTGCTAGATCCAGCTTTGCAGCTGTGTGCATTTCATTACTACCCAACCTTTCTGTTGCAGACATCCATCCATTGAATTCTGCAAAGCTACTTCTTGGTTCAAGTTAGGCTTACCAGACTTGCTGGAATAGAATAATTGCTAGATCCCCAGGTCTCAGAAAAAGGTCCATTGTGTGACATTTAAGAAAATATATTGGCAGAAATTAAATATAATATCCACAGGTATGTTTTCATTAGTGTATAATCACCTGAACTTAGGAATAGTTGCATTTGTGTTACCTTAGAATAAGCCGTTTTTATCTACAAAGGGGATGGGTTCTCTTAGAATTGAACAGAATCAAATTTATTTGTCATAAAGAATCATACACAGTATGACGTATAGTGAAACTATTTGTCTGCATTAAATCCATCCTAGGTACGAGCAGTGGGAAGCCACTGTACAGCGCCCGGGGACCAACACCAGATCTGAGCCAGTGCCTTTGGTCAAGGGCACTGACTGGAGAATTTACCTCACATACATGTTTTGATGGCAAGCATGGGGAGAACATGCAAACTCCACAGAAAAAGGCCCTGACCCAGCCAGGAATCAAACCGAGGGCCCTTTTGCTGTGAGGCCACTGTGAGGCCCTGATTATGGAGTCCGCCATGTTGAACCACCATGTTCCTACAGTAGCCAAGAACAGACAAACCACTAGCTTAGATAGGAACTCTCATTTATGCAGCTACTGTAGTTTTTCCTATACACTAGCAGGTGAGCTGTATTCAGTTGGTTGCAATCTGCAACTTCACCGCTAGATGTCACTAAATCCTACACACTGGACCTTCAAATGATTGCCTAAACCAGAAAAAAAGACCGTGTTGTAAAACATTTTAATTTAATTTTAGTGATGCTACTTAATTGTACTGTATATCAGTGACAGTCAGCGGCAGTGTGAAAGGTCCAAGGTTGAGTACATTGTTAAGGTAAAATGAGAAATGGAACTCCACTTAAACAGGTGATACAGTTCTATACACTGTGCGAGCTAACAGAGTACAGCTTTGAAGATTAAAGATTTTCTTTGCATGTGACCTTTTAGCAGAGACGCCGCAACGTGGCAGGCAACCCAGGCAATTGCCTAAGTCCCAGAGCTGAAGGGGGCCCCGAGGGACGGCTGACGTCAATGACAAAATAATGCAACTGCTTTAGACGCTGCAACGACAACGCATGTTGCCCCGCGTTGACCTTTCCGAGTTGTCACTGGCTAGTTGCTAGTAGGGGGCCCCGACAGACGGCTGATATCGCTCCATATCAGCGACACAACTTGAAACCCCCGTAGACACTGCAATGACACGTTGGGAATCTCCCTAATGGGGCCCCCTTACTAGCCGGCATCGAGGTGCGGTCCCGGTCAAACACACAGATGAAAAAATTAAGCGAACATATCTCTCTGGGCACACGAAGAAGAAGAGGATGAAAAGAAAAAACTTGACAGTGGTAAGTAGGAATGTGTAAACTATGTGTGTTACATTATAAAAAAGTAGTGCTGTCATCCACCAAGCACCAAAACAGTTTACTGCACATTAAAGTCCGTGTAAAGTGAATTCAGCCATTTTCTTCTAAACACATTCATAGCCACAAAATAAGTTAGTCCTTTGCTGCCAATACCAATGATATTTTCTCCCAGAATAAAGCATTTGTTGTCAAATGTTAAAACTGATACCAGCATCAATTCTGCTGTCATTTAG
>JAGRRF010012898.1:66143-79979 GCA_019097615.1 Morone chrysops
GAGGGGGAGAGAGAGAGAGAGAGAGAGAGAGAGAGAGAGAGAGAGAGAGAGAGAGAGGGAGAAGAATGTGACTGGATTGTTGGATTTCAGATAAGTAGGAGGTGACAACAAAAATAATGTTGGGGGGAGGTAACTGTAATATTATTACTGAAATATATTACTAATTAGTTACACTACAAGTTACTGGGGAAAGTAATATTATTACAAGTAATTAGTTAAGGCCCAACACGATTTAGCTAACTGCTAACTGCTGCTAATGGACTGGGAGATCCCGGCGGTTCAAAGTTCCTGTACTACAGATGCAACGCTAAACACTGCCCCAGTGCCCTGAAGAAAAAAGCTTAAATCTGTTCATTATGAGACAAAATCGGAAGTTATAAGGAATGTCTTTTTTACATCATTTCTAAACAGATTTAAATCCTGACACCGTAAAAGGTGTATTCCGCTATTTTTAACAGGACATGTATGATGTCTCTAAGGTTTGACTGAGTTATGACTTTGAGAAGAAGTGTGTCATTTGTGGTAATCTGTGTCAAATGGGTGACAGGTTGAGGGACATGGAGGGGAGGAGGGCGAATATAACTGCAAAAAATCAGATTTGTTCAGAGCGCATTATCTGTGCATATCTGAATCATGGATTAGTATTTACACCCCTAATGGCTGCCAGAAGTCCGTCTTAGGAATGTGTATTTATGTATATTATGTATTTAAATAAGTCTCATGGACAGTATAATAAATGTGCTCATCTGACAATGTGGGCTAATCCTCTAATTCACTTGAACTAAAAACTATGGTACGTGTACCACTGCTGGTATGCAAGCTGCCTCTAGTGGTATGTGGAGGAATAAATTAATAAAAAATCTAAATCAAAATACTATAAACTTTTGAAAGAATATTTAAACTATGTGATTTCTTAAAGGTAATTTAAAATAAGTTTTGCATTTCCTGGAATATCTTGTTTCTGTATCAGCTTGTTACATTCATTAACATAGCGCATGCATATAGTGATGGTAAGACAGTAAGTGGCTACGTTGGTCAAAAGTGCAAAAACGTAGAGGGGTTATAATAATGGTACTTGAATTGTATGACTGTTACATTTTTTCTGCCTATTCTTTTCCTGTTGTTTTGCATCCAAGTCATGTGACTTTCAAGATTCCAGCCGTGACAACAAAAAACATGGCGGACATTTATCTTATTTTTTGTGAAAAAATCAATATTTTGCATTAGTTTCTGCATAAAAATGTGTTTTGATTAAATTTCTAGCGAGAAATATATATTTTATTTTCATAATATTCACTTAGTGAATGTACATGATCACTTGCTTGCTCGTTGTTGCGAAGATTTTTCAGATCTCACACACACACACACACTTGAAGCACTCAAAGTGCTCTCTGAACCTGAGCCTGTTAGGGCACAGGTCCAAAATGTGAAAAAATTTAAACTTTGTCATAGAGCTAAATCAATACATCACTGGAAATGTCTTGACCTGAAGAGTAACATATACCAATTTGAAGGTTCTGTATTATTCTTGCTTTGAGATATTGACCTTTGAACCGTAACCTCAGGGCATATTTGAAGGCTTATAATTACGGGACAAAAACGGTTACAGACATGAGACCTAGTGTTGTTTTTGGCAGCCTGTTTTAATTTTAGTTTTAGTCTAGTCTTTGTGTCAAACTGTCATTTTAGTTTTTATTAGTTTTAGTCACGTTTATACTCTTTTTAGTCTAGTCAAGTTTCAGTCGACTAAAAGTCTAAAAGAGCATTTTAGTCTTTAGTAAAAATAAAAAATGCCCCATTGAACAAGATAATATTTGAAGTTTGATGGCAAAAATGAGTTTGACATCCCCTCAAACCCCTGGAATGCCACCAATTAAGTATTTACAACTTCCAATTTTAGGCAAAACCCTGGATTTTTTAAAAACTACAAATCCCTAGACCCCTCTTCAGTACTTGTGTTGACATCAGCACCTCAGTTGTAGTTCCTCCGTTTTAGGGTTGTGAAAACGTCTATCTACCCAATATATTAAATGTCACACACTCTTGTTTGTTTAATGAAGATATTTTAACTAAAACAGGAGACCAGCGTGCCAACTGCTCTGCTTGCGTGACGCAAAGTGGACTGTCCTCATCTCCATAGTAACAGCCAATGTTGCTACTTCCGCTATCAAAAATAACTTCATAACTGAAGGCGTGATTATTAAAACCAACATATTTGACATCAATCTACTGTAGTGCTGTGTTATAAAACACAAATATCTTTAAGACAAGAGATATTTAATTTTCCACTATGTGGAATCTGGGGCCACAGCTATGCTAGGCGATAGCAGCGTCCATAGCAACCAAAACGTTTCAGTTTCACATTATTCTGGCAAGATCTGAAAAATCTTCGCAACAACGAGCAAGCAAGTGATTATGTACATTCACTGAGTGAATATTATGAAAATAAAATATATATCTTATTCTAGAAATGTAATCAAAATGCATTTTTATGCAGAAACTGACGCAAAATATTGATTTTTTCACTAAGAATAAGATAAATGTTTATATGAGACTGGGTTGTAAGTGGAGGTAAAATGAATGGTTCAACAGCAATCTTCGCTCCAATAGGGAACTACTGGTAAGAGAATTGTGGAATAATAATAATAATAATAATAATAATAATAATAATAATAATAATAATAATAATAATGGTGGTACTTGGATAGCCAGATATTTTCTGAGGTGGTATACGCAGTGGAAAACGTTTGAGAAACACAGCTTTAATAGACCAGTGACCTTTTAAGGTTGTTCTCTGCCTCTCACTCAATGTATACTAGGTTGGCTCTGGCAACCACACAACCCTGTACAGGATACATAGTTTAGAGAATAGATGGAGGAAACTGAAAAACAATTATGATAAACCGGACACACATATATAAAACATTAAAGAGATGGTTTAACAATGACTTTCCTTGATTCACTTAGAGACTTAATTAGAGAAATGGCCTTCATTCACGTTTCATGGTTAAGAGGTAAAGAATGAAGTTTATTGCCTACTCATAAAAGAAAAGATCACCTCATCACCTGCCTGCCTGACAAACAGGATGTGATGCGTTGCCAGCCATTCCCACAGGAAGAGCTTCCACGATCCACAATCGGCAGTTTGGGCTGGCAGCTGAAAGCGATGATAGATTTAAATGGAATCCACACCTGTGAGTCAAAAGGCTGGTCTTGCTCATATTTCCCCACCTCCTGCCCCACGTGTGACATCACTGACTCTTAACTTCCTGTTCTGGCTGTCCCGGTGTCGGCTTCAAGGATGATTTGGACACTGAGGCTCCCAGGAAGCTGTCTGTTTCCTGACCTGACTCAAAAAAAAATTCCAGAGGTTTGAAATAAAACAGGAAGTGGGACACAAGAGGGAAAAAAGGGACTTAATTTCGATTCGTGGCAATGTAGAACATTTTGTGATTGTATTGTATCATGTAAGTTAGGCCACAGCAATGGTTTCTGTAGAAGCATCTTTTACCTCATGTTACCATTAGCCTCACAGTTGGCTGTTGTAAAAAAAAATAAAAAATAAATAAATGGTAAAGGTGGGGTGAACAATTTCAAAATTTCAAATTTGAAAAAAAGGGCTTAAAGTATAATTTTGTGTCTTTCTTACCCAAGGATTTAGGAAAGGTAGAAAAAGTACTAGAAAGTACTAGACTAGTTTTTGCATTTTATGGCTTTAGTGGACAAAATATAATATTGGAAATGCCTTTCTGTGTACATTCCACTATAATGCCACCGGAACAGTTGATTATATTGATTTTCAAAAATGACTATATAATTGACACATAAATAACCAAAGTAGCATGAACTGAACAAAATGTAACATTATAAGAATATCTAGAATACTAACCTTACAAGTTAGCATTTTTGCAAATGTGTATTTTGAGAAATACACATTTGCCTTTTTTTTAGGAGTTAGATAAAAAGATCTATCCTACTTTCATGTCTGTACTTTAAATATGAAGCTTCAGACAGCAGTTCATTAGCTTAGCACAAAGATTACAAAGCATTGCGAAAACCGAAGCATAAAAATCATGGGGGTCATGTGTTGAACTATTTCTTGGACAGGTGCAGTGACTTCCTGGAGACCCGATCAAAACTCTCCAAAGCTTAAACCAGAAGTGGCAGGAATATGTTGATCAGAAGTATGTTATACATTTATTATTATTGCTTTAATTTGAAAAGGTGTTTCTGATTTTTACTCGATTTCACAACTTCAAAAAGTACGGCCATAATTTAACCAAAGAATCTAATCTGACTGTAGATAAATAATAAATTTAATTATATAATCCTATTATTATTATTGTTAAAGCTGCAGTAGGTCATTTTTGTAAAAACTATAATAATTTAAAAAACTATAGAAATTTCACTTTATCCAGACAGTAGTACATGAGAGAGATAATCTGTGAGTAACCAGTGGATTCTTGCAGATGCCATTAGGAGCACTAGGATGAGCCAGAGGAACCTGACTTTTTACAGATTGTCTGTCTCATGTTCAACTGTCAGGGTATAGTGAAAGTTTCAGCAAAAATGACAAAAAGTTATTTTTATAAAAATGTTACGTACTGCAGCGGAAAGGAAGGATTTAACAATACACAGTGATTTCTATTTCATATATAATTTAAGGGATCACTTTAACAATTTAATTCCTGTCATGAGGGGGTTTAAGTTGTATGGGTGCTGGTGTATGTCCAGGTGGGTTTGGGTATTGGCCAGTCTGAATCAAAGGTTCTGGAAGACGTTTGATTCGCAACCCATCCCTGCTATCACACTTGTATGTGTTGCCTGCTGTGTGTGTGTGTGTGTGTGTGGGTTGGGGTGCCGAATCTGTGAAAGATGTAGGACAAAAAGCCCATTAAGCCATTAGACAGACACAGGCCTAGTTTTTATGGACCACAAAGAGGTTTTGTTAAAGGGATAAGACCAGTCTGTTTTCTAGCGCTGAGATGGATGCGGGTAATGTGTAGGCAGAGGAGGGAGAGCAGGAAGATGGGGTAGAAGGCCAAAGATGAGGATTTTTGATAACACAGACACACATCAACAGGCACTTATCTGATGACCAAAGTCTGGACACGTCGGCACCAGCAGCCTGTGTGTGGGTGTCGGGTGTGTGCAGGTCAGAGTGGAGGGAGACGAAGAGGTGATGAAATGAATTCACTGTGGAAGCCGTCAGCTCAACACTCCCCTCACATGGTGGAGCAGAGAATAGCACAGCGAGTTAATGCACATAATGGGAGAGCTTTTAGTGAATGCTTCCTCTTAAAAGTCAAGAGTCTATTCATATCTATTCCTCTCACTCAAAGGATCATTCTTTTCAATCTGGCCATTGTTATCCAAGTTTTTGCCCTCATGACTCTCGTTTGTGATCAGAATACCTCTTATACTTCACCACAGATGCTTAACCCACAGAGCTGCCTCACTTTTACCTCAGTACATCACCATGGTAACCATTGCTGTATGGTTAACTTGCAGGTTAAATTCACTGGACGGGCCTGGACTGAACTGGATTGACAAATAAGCTCTCTGAATAAAATGGAGTCAGCACTACTACAAAGCAGGGGCAGAGCTAGAGAAATATTCTTGTGGTGTGCAGAGGGTGGCATGGAGACTTTAAGTGGCGGCAGAAATGTCTGCTGACTTAGTCGAAAGCCACTACATCAGTATTTAATGGAAAAAGCCTCCATTGAAGATATTTGAACTCAAAAACATGATTGTTGCATTGTAAATCATTGAATAGAAATATCTAAAGGTGGCATTAGAAATCAAATTGTTCCAAATTTGACACCAAACTGGGGTGGCAGCTAGGTTGACCACACATTATTTAAGAATGGCAGCTACTACCCGTCTAGATCTGCGTTCTGGTTATCTTAACCATAAAATAAGCTGATGCTACTGTTGTATGTGATTTAATTTAAAAACCTTACACCTTACATATAAACACTTCTTTTGGAAAATCCTATTTCACAGAGACAGTAAATAACCAGCCTTTGATAATCAGTTTTGTGAGATTTTTTCCTTGGGATCAAAAAATGTAAGCTCACTGACACAAGATTACCGAGCCTGGGAGTGTACAAAATATTATTAATTTATCATTCTTTAATTTAATTCAATTCAATTTTATTTGTATAGCGCCAATTCGTAACAGAAATTATCTCAGGATACTTTTCAAATAGCTATAATTATAAATATTATAACATTTACAGGTAACTGTGATCTATTCCATGTTAGCTCAAGCTGCAAAATACCTTGTTAATGCCCTACTAAACCTTGAATACACTACTGTCATTTCATTTCATTCATACAGATACCTATAAGGGCCTTTAAAATAATATAAAACATGTTAAAAGACTGTATTTCCACCTGTGTCAGATAGGCAAATATGTGTGTGGGATCCAGCAGAACAAAGCAGGACATATTAAGTCCTGGCATGTAAAGTTTTAGGAATCATCAAACACTTATTAATTGTGGACCTTTTTGCATATTTTTGAAATAAATGGAGCGATGTCTGCGAGCTAGTTCAGGCAGTCAACTCGAGCTGCGCTGTTATACACACATGACATGCCTCACTCCATAATCACTAACCAAGCACACCCTTCCAATCTGGCGGTCTACTTAAACTGCACAATTTCCTAGCTCTCCCTCTGCTCTGTCAATGCCGCTGTTGCCTTGCATCAGTGTTTATGCCTGCTGCGCTGTAAGACCCACCACCACCCCAGCATCCACCTGGGTGGTGAGGTTTTTGCTGACTGAACTAAAATTATTAAGTTATTTATTATTTTAAAGTACCAAATGTTGAAAATGTTTCAATTAATAATAAAATAACATAAGCATCATGGAAATAGGAATTTTGTGTTAATGTTAAATAACTGATGATATTTATCACACAATGTTTTCTAAAAGTGGGTTTTGCATTCAAACACTCTTACTGTCTTTGGTTGCAGGCCTATTGATGGTGGCTGGCAAATACACTATTCTGGTATGGCTACAGGTTAAAACTGTTTCTTTACAGGATGGTTAAGTAGACTGTAAATACTATTGTATAACAGCCATAGTGTGGCATGTATTTTAACTCAATTAAAATATATCTGTCTGTATTCATCTCTTATTTTCAATATATCCAAAAACAGGCCTTTGGGTTATATATATTTCTTCACTGTGAAGCTCCCTAAAATATAGATTTGTTTTTAATGCCTTGTTGATTCAGAGTATAAAGCAGCTAATTATGTATTAATTTAGGCTTTATTTATGTTGAGGATGTTTTTTCTCATGCTATTAGACTTGTACAGCACAATATGATAAATTACCAGTTTACCCGGGTATAGACTGATACATGCACCTTTGAACTTTGAACAGCTTTTAAGTGGTTACTGGTAAACTAATGATCTAAAGTTTGGAATCACGTGTTATAGTGGTGTTTTTATCCATTCCTTCAAAAATGGCCATATTAAAAGAATAAGAATAATTCAATGATGAAACTAAACTTCCATTTTACAGAGTTTTGTTTTCCATGTAAAAGCCCAAACAAAATAACATCTTTTTGTTAAGGGAACAACCTATAAGCATGAAAGGCCATTCAAAACTAGTCCTCTCAACAAACTGACTGTACAGAATTAAGATTTTGTGGCAGGCAATTCCAAACTTTTGAACAGTGGTGTATTTGTCATTTTGTGTTTTTTCTATGTGTGCCTTGAAATGCCCTTGAGGGATGAAGTATTTTGAATGGAATCAATATTTATTTGTTTTCATCTTTAAAAGGGCTGCAGCATTAAAAGCAACTCTGTCAAACTTTAAATCAAAGTTAATAAAAGCAAAATAAGTCTCATTTACTTTATTATAGGAGGGGAGGAGAGGAGAGGAATAGGCTGAATAAATGGTTGGAGAAGCACACTGAATGCAGGTGCTTCAATACAGGACATGGGGGCTCACTAAATTGTTTCATGAGCATGAAAATCACTTGAATCATATGCTTTGGCATTCACAGTGACTGCATCTCAACCCAAATAAACCTTACCAACACACCTTATTTTGAATGTACAAATTTACGTTTTTGAGGAAATTTAAATGCATCAAGATAATGGGTATAATTTTGTTCTACAACATTATATCAAGTGAATAGTCATTGGGAACAGCTTGATGAATCGCTGGGAGTGCATGCAAAGCACATGCCTTCAGCAAGCTGCTTCATGCTTTATGTCAGGTTTACTTTTTCCATTTTGAACCAAGACCATGATCACCTGTAACCTTGGTTTGGAAGGATGCATGTCACAATACCAGAAATTTAGCAGTTGATACCAACACCAGTGAAATTTTATGATTCCCAATACCAATTCGATACCACGATAAAAAAAACGACACAGCCAATCAATCATGTTACTCACAGTACGTATTTCTAGTAGTCAGTGAGCTAGGCTTACTGCATGGTGTTTCTGTCTCACGCTAACATCAAGTAATTCACATTCAATAACAATACAACTCTGACATACAAACATTTTATTAGTTCATACCTCTACATTATGTACATTTATGTTGTAAAATAATCAGTCTACACAGTTGTGATTTGTGTTTATAACAATCATTTTTCACACGTGTGAAGGTGCGTTTTAATCTCTTATGGTGCTCTGATGCCATAAAATTTGGTCAGGCAAGCTAGTCTATCACTGCCTAAGCCTTGCTATTATGACTCATCCTCTATAGCACACCTATCTGTTTTCATTTAATTTAGGTGTCAACGGTGCAGTGCATTTAGCTGTTACTGGTTGTTTTAAAACTACATGCTTTCACTTCATTAATTTGCCAATGACATTACATCATGTTATGTCTGATTGTGATGGAACAGCCTGATGCTTTGATCATCTTGCAATGGGGCCCGGCACTGACTCATTATGCTGCTGTGGAGAAGGCTCGATCACTTGAAACGCAGTACCGGAAGACAACGGCTCCTGCTGATGTGTTTACTGCAGTTCAGTCTTTCTTAACGTAGTCCCTGCTTGTAGAAATCCACTGTATATCTGTACTAGAGAGCATCTGTCTCTGTGTTTCTCTCTAGAGCATGTCAGTTACTAGACTGTACAGGAGGTGCCCTGTCAGGGTGGAAGAATTGATTCCCCAGGACCTACAGTACTGTAGAAAAATGAGTACTGTTATATTGTCAGAACTTTGGCATCAACTTGGTGTGTCGGTTCTCGTGACATCCCTACTTGGAAGTACCCTAAACATAACCACAAGACCCCCAATTAAATGGGCTGGGCACCACGGGGCTAAAACCTGATTAAGTGCCCTCCCAGTTACCCCTCTTAGTGTTCTCTAGAGCAGCGTCTTTCAAAGTGGGGGCCACCAGGGGGAACCATGGGGGCCTCCAAAAATTTAAGGGAAGAGATAAAATGCTAATTAGCCCATTGTTTCAATGAAACTTGGCAAAATCCTGCAATACTGGGCCAATACTGTATATTGATCTGACAGAACAGAGTACTCTAAAAAGAAAATAAGAAGGACGCATGTGCTTAATGGTGAACATGCTTTGGCTAGCGTTGGCTGCACAGTGTATGTTTATCAAGGTAACTTGATATTTTGTGTAGAACAGAAGAAAGATGTGTTCAAATTTTACATTTTGAGCAAATGAATAATCTGCAGATACAATACTTTTTATATTGATAAAAGAAACAATCTAGGTAGCGTTATGTTTCCATAATACCTAACTGGCAAAATAGAGTATATTACTGTAACTTACTTTTTGGGAGACAGGGTTTCACACAGACTTTGCTTTCATATTCAGTTCAATTAGAAATCTCTGTCAAGCCATTTCCTATTACAATAATGTCAACAGTCTATACTCTGGAACTTTCTCCCATTACTTCAAGTTTACTCAGTATTACACTATTTGGGTTGAGATAGCTTAATTAATTGAAAAAGCTGGACAGCATACAAGAAGTCAGAAAAGAATGAGACAATGGATAGAAGAAACATATAGACATAAAATGAAGCATCATTCTGCAACTAGCATCAACCCCCATGTATGCTGGCATAAGTGAGAGTGAGTTTCTTACATAAGCATACACACACACACACACACAAATAATCTGAATCCGTCCACTAAATGTTGTGGTTTCCTGGTTTCTTCCTAAATGCCAAGCTGGTCACAGCAAATAAAGGTAGAAAAAATGGATTTATGACATAAATAGCAATGCTAAAATACACTGCATCTCAGGATTAACTCCTATCCCAAATCACTGACAACATTTGTCTGCAAATAGTACACTTTGTGACTAATAACACAATAATCTAAAACATTCCAGCATTACAATATGTAGAACTATTGAATTTGAATCTTTAATCTGTGTATTTAGCACAAACCAAGATTCCATTACTGCGTTAGGTATCACAATGGACCTTTCCTAAGCCCCTTTTTAACCTCAGGCCAGTTGAGTTCAGTGATGAGAGCAAATAAAAGCCAGGACTGTTTACTAAAATATGCTATGTGCTAGGCTCATCTATGTTGAAGCAACATATATATAGACACACCATAAGTTAGCTAATGTTAGGAAATTGCTAGCTAACTATCTAGACAATGAACACTATTAATGCCTAGCTAACTAGTTTCTTTCTTGCCAACATTAGCAATTGGAACTAAATGAAACTACATATACTTGTATAAGATAGATACAGATATAGAAATGCATCAGTATCAGACAACCATGTCTTCTGTATTCATCCCCATCTCACTTTGTCCTCTCTGGTTATAAACCTAGGAAATAATATGTTTGACGTCTGATCCATTTATGACAATCAAACATGTTGCATTTATTTTTTTTATTTGTTTTTCAGTTAAACTATAGTTTAAATTTCAAGGAAATCCACTATTAAAACTTTTTCCAAGGTCAACCAGTAATCGTGTTAAATGATAGTGAGCTGTGCCTTAATACTTTTTTTGTTTTTGCTCGCAGTGGAACGTGGATAGATGGCCTTAAAACTTTAGCATGCTTCAAAGGAAGTGCTGGTCAAGTCATCTGACTGCCTCTGATACCTCTGTTGGTGGAACCAGCAGGGGGGCTAAGTCCAACAGGCATTGCGACATACACTGCTCTTCTTTTTCATTCCTCACACAACTACCTGTGTCACTCATCAAATGTGCAACTGAGTGCAACACAATGAATGCATCTGTGAAGAGACCGTCCAAAAGTGTGCGCTGTCATCCAGATTTGTCATCACAACTTGGCCCTCTCTTTGGCAACAGGCGCCTTTTCCCCCACTTTTGAGTGTAACTATTCTGAACAGGTATTAACTTGTTTGCCTTTAGACCAGGGATCTCTAACTGCCAATTGTCAAAAAAAATATAAATTAATCTGTCCCGCAAGGTTTTTGTTATTTTTCTACCTTTAACAGTTCAGGTTGTCTCTTGTCCTACAGCTGTTCACTCACACTCTAACGGAGCATTTTGTTCCATCCCTCTGTTTACACTTTCAAGTCCAGTCTGATCCTAGTTAGTCAGAAACTCTCTTCAAGCCACAAGCCAATAGAGCAGGATTCAATGTTGGTGTCCTCCTCATAAAGCAAATTTCACTCTTCATCCTGAGTGATCAGAAAAAGGTAGCAGAAATCAGTCCTTATTTTGAGTCTTAGATAATAATGTATGTCTCTTCATCATTGTCTCCATGTCTGTCTGTGTTATTACATCAGTTACATCCTCTAAAGCCACAGCACACACATCACAAAATAACAGGAACGACTAGCAAGAGAAAGTGAAGCCTCTTGGAAGCAGTTACAAGTTCATGGTCTCCTCTCATAAGGAGAAAACAGCAAGGCGTCATGGAAGTTAATAAGCTGTCACACTCTGTTCTCCGCAGCACTCCAGGACAGGGCTTCCAGTTTTTTTCTTTTATACAACTGCTTAAGCACAATTTTGAAAACAGAGCACATTTTGTCACAATGCTACCCACAATTCACACAACCACACACACTGGACTTGTAGGAGAACACCTCAGATCTTTGCAAAATGAAACTAACCCAAATTTGTCAGCATGTACCACACACATGGTTCTGTTTGGACCAATTACACATTGCTCCTCAATCTAAAACACTTTCCACTTTTCTGATGATATAGTCTTGGTGGATTTTTGCATGCATATAATATGTGCATGAATATATAGACCAAACACAACACACAAAACCGGCGCTGCAGATGAAATTATCTCCAAATTGTAAAATCAGGCAGTACAGCCATGCATTTCCAAAGGTTGTATTTTGCACTGGAAATCAGAACAGAACTTATTCTAAATAGAATACAGTACATTAACATAAGCTGATATATGAATATATAGCTGAGTTTAACTGCACTATTCTACTATGAATATCACATCAATAACTGCTTCTAAAGCAAAAACCATTGCAGCACAGATTTGAGATCCAAAATTGGGGAGAAAATAACAACATCTGCAGACAAAACTAGAGGTTTATGTGCCATTTTCTTCAGAAAAATAGTGCTAACCTCATTTATATCTCTTTGTCGCATTAAGTCAGCATATTTATTCCAATGCTCTTTAACTTAACACTCTTTTACATTTGTCTTTACAACTACATTTGTGTGTTAGCATGTACATGCAGCACGGTATGTAATGTAAAACTTGACAAACTGACAGTATATTATATACTGTATATAATTAGTGGACAGAGCTTCTGGGTCTACTGACTGACTGAAGCCAACATGGATTCTATGCATTCTAACCTCCAGCAGGGGGCAGCTCCATGGGCTACAAAAACAGAGTCTGATACGGAGTCTTACGGAGAAATTAACTTGATTTATGAGTTCAGTAAACAGTTTCAACAGTCTCAATCTCTAGTTTTAGTCTTCTTCCATACTGCATTGTTTCCTAAAATTGTTTCAGAAACATATTTCAGTGTACTGTTTATCTGGAACACAAGACAACTACTAAACCCACTATAGTAATCAGTAGTGTAAGTTCTTTAGCCACTGTCCCTGTGTTATCCTGAGTACACATTAGTTGTATGAAACCAGTGACACTTACTAATGAGGCAGTAACCTGCTTGAAATAGACTTCATTCTGTAAGTTACCATGTCAACATAACCGGACGAAATACTGATCTTTTAAAGAAACTTTATGTAGTTTGAAAACTGCTCAGTAACCAAAGTATCTGTAGCTACAGTGAGGACTGTACTGTTTTTTGTTCATATTTCAAAGTTACTTCCCTTTTTACTTGGAAAGTTTTTATCCGTCACAGTTTTTAGAATATTTGCACTTAAAAAAAGGTTTGCCACAGCTGCAGACTAACCGTTTGATACTGTTTTAAAATGCTGTAGAAAATATTGTATATAATAATATAATATTGTATACCATAAAAAAATCTGACTGTGAATTAGAAATGTCTTGTGTTGCTTACTGTCATTATTTACTACCTGTATTAAATATAATAATAATATAATTATAAAACAATTTTGTCATATTTGCTAAAACTTTGACTACATCCTGACAGTAGAACATGAGAAAGATACTCTGTGAAAGAATATTAGGTTTCTCTGGCTCCTCCTAGTGCTCCTAATAGAGATGAGAAAGATGGGTGGACACTAAGTCTCCTTCCCAGGGTGTCAAATACAGAGGCTTTGGGACTCTGGGAATGGGACCCAACAATTAACTACCTGCAAGCCACCAACATAAAGTGTCTATATTTCTCCAGGCCAAGTTAATTTTTGCAAATACCATTAGAAGCACTAGTAGGAGCCAGAGGAACCAGATTATCTGTCTAATGTATTACTATCAATATATAGTGAAAGTTTCAGCATATATG